>BROG01001046.1:0-75000 GCA_030159075.1 Atrina japonica | reverse complement strand
GTCATGTCCTACTATATTGCTTGTCAAGTTTAATCCGATTGCTGTTGATAATATTTTTCGTACCGGTCGTATTTTGCCCCGGTATTCGAGAAATTACGTATACATACGATGCATTCTCTTCTTTAAGCTCACAACCACCGGACTATAACACAACAGTTAATTGTTCAGGGCGTTCACGTAATGTGTCTGGCAACTTTACATCAGGAGTTGTTGATGATCAATGTGCTGAAGAAATTGTCCAGTTCTGGACAGTTATGGGATTGTTTCTCGTCCATGGAATCGGGGCTGTGATTGGTAATCATTGTGCCGTCGTGGCATGTAAACTGTGCATGCAAATAGTAGGATTTTCCATTCCTTTGGCAATATCAGCACCTATTTACATTGTCACTCTTATTGTACTCCACGAGACCGGTATTGACTGGATAACAACGCACGTCGGTAACTTAGACATCGGAAGTGAGAGATATGAAATCATTCTGGGACTATTCTTTGTTGGCTGGATGGCACAGTTATGGATTTGCAGGCATATCTGGGCGCCCTCTGGAGACGAACGACTAGCTTTCACCGGACGGTAAGTAAAATAAAAAAATTGGTTTGTAAGGTAGATATTCAATACACACCATGTTGTCCGCATAAAGACTCATCTATCTATATGAGTCAGGGAAAACTTAATTTATACCATTTCAATCAGATCAGAACCAACCGGTGTCATATAGAATACCCTCCCCCAAAGAAAATCCTCCCCCGGAAAATTTACTATATAGAAAAGCTGTGCCCTAGGGGGATTTCTATATAAAATTCATTCCATCTGCTCTGTGTAGAAAACTTTTCCACCTTTCCGTTGTAGGTTTGACTTTTATGTCAGTTATAGGTCAATCGATTTTACTTTCAAACTATGATTTAAAATTCTAAATACAGGTATCTCGGAAACAAACAGTGAACTCTACACATTTCCCTATGACTGGTGATATCGAAATTAAAAAAAAAAATGTTTCTTTCAATAATTGCAATAATTTTTATATCAACAATATTTCGACCAGCTGATTATTCCTTTGATGATTAAATCTAAAACTCTAATATATTTCCGTTCATTTATAGAATATTTGGCGACCAAGCAAAAGTCAAAATCTTACAAGTACCGACAACGCATATTTCATTAACACTGATAAATTTGCGTGGTACATAACTAATTAAGACATAGAAGCTTAACTAACATAATATTTAGCGTCTAGTTATTATAAATTTTCTAATACAGATATTGTAACACTCAAAATATGTGAGAAAGTATCTTATACGTTTGTTGCAATACGGGTGAATGTTTTCTATAAAGTAATCCTTACAGGAGAAGACTTCTATGTAGAAAAATTTCCGGGGGTCAATAGAGAAATCTGGGGGTCTTTTCTATATGGCATCGGTAATAAATTGTACGAAAGTGATGTCAGTTCCAGGTAATTTTGGTACAGTCATACCTTTTGTTCTCAGTAATTATGTGCGTCTAATTACCAGGGCCGGTTGATCCTATTCTATATAGGTTTATATTTTATTCTGCAGAATGTTATTCAGAATAGTGTATGCTACAATATTTCTTTACGATGAATTAATAATCGAAAAACCTATTTACGAAAGCGTGTAATCAATTCGTTATCAAAAACATACCAGAAATATAGCAGAAATATTGACGTAGTCATGAAGAGCTATATATTTTCAAATCAATTTCGATGTTTCGAGTTAACAAATATAATCAGATTTAGCACCTTACGATAAATGTATAAAGCAATAATAGATTCAATCCTACGGTCGCTTTGACTTCCTGTTACGCTAATATTTTATCAGGTATTTTATCAGATACTATACAGTTGGAGACCCGCAAGTGTTACAAAGCAAAAATCGAGCCGGCCTGGCTCAGTCGGTAGCGCGCTCGACCTCTTGATTGTCAGATCGTGAGTTCGAGTCCAGTCGGAGGTCGGTTTCCTGTCCTTCGGTTTAAAACGGTGAAAACCGAGGTCCCGTGTCACAGTAGACGTGGGCACGTTAAAGAACCCTCACTGCTCAATTGACCCCGCGAGTTCTTTGCGCGGAAAAGAAATGGGCTTGCGAGGTCCGTCTCCGCGCCATGAACGATGACGTAAATATTTCAACATATGCAGTCAATATTATTTTTATTATATATCCATATTAATGATCTATGGGAATGATTAAAATATCTTATTTAATTTACATGAAATCAGTATAACATCAAATATTCGCGTATAACGCATATGAATATAACATAATGAAGTCCTGGAACCTGAAAACGGTAGGTATGGTTTGGTAAGATATTGACCTATTTATCAAATGTTAAGTAAATGAAAAACGAACGTAGGGTATAAAATAAGGATAAATATTTACTCGTATATTGCAGATTATTTTCCCTACCACAGTACTGTAGCCCTTTGATGGATCTGTCGTTGCTTCATTCTCGAAAGAGAAAGAAAACAGCATTCCTTTCTGCAAAAGAAAAATTAGCGAAGAATGTACCACCGAAAGTCTATGTTTGTGCTACTATGTGGCATGAGAACAGAGCAGAAATGAAACAAATTCTCACCACACTATTTAGGTAAGTTGTGATTTGAATGGATATTTGATTTACTGTTTATTAGAGTTCGAATTGGGCGTTGCCCAATTGTCAGAAACAACGTTAAATAGCCAGGATGACATGAAACTGTGGATAATTATACCTACTGACAAACAAACATTCAGATCAGCTCTCTTGATTGGATATCATATAAGGCACATAAGATTGATATCAAGAACTATTGACATTTGATGTACAATCGAACAGTAGCAATTTTTATCAAATACTTGGACATTTTCGCTTCTGGTTATTTTCGCCATTTTACGACGCAAAACATATTCGCCCGTCTTTAATTCGCCCCAAATCACCAGTCTCAGGAATATCATGTATGGCTGTGTTTGAATAATTTACCTTAGAAGTTTCCCTTTTACTTTAAGTACGCCCTCTCATCCAATATCAATAAATATACCAATACTATCATATATCATTTCATATCAGACTCGACTTCGATCAGTGCAAACGCGAAATAAGTAAAGAATGTGGAAAAGAAACAGAAGATTACTACGAATTTGAAGGTAAATATACCTCTTACATACGGTAAGAGAACATTTGTGTATATGGCAACGCAAGCAAAAACTGATAAGCTATAAATTATTGATCGTCAATAACGATAGCTGTTGATTTATTGCATGTAGGACTTAAAGGTCCCATGAAATAGTACAGATATTGGATATAGGCCTTAGTTCATATCTGTCAACTGAAAGCGATTTGTGTCTTGTAAAAAGTTCAATAAGATGACAAAAGCTAACAGCTAAAATATCTCGCGTAGAGATATCTTACCACTAGTAGTGAACATTTTGTCGCTTTAATGGATAGCTTACACTTCTTGCAAATTTTAGGCTCTTCATCAGCAAAAACTGTTCCCTAAAATACAACTCATTGTCACTATTAATTATGTAAATAATCGGGTATGATCAGTAGATATAAGAACAAATTTCTATATACAAAAAGTAAAACAAAATAAGTAACAACTCAGTAAATTTTTATTTCATTTAGATATTTATGTTTGAAATTTGTATACTACTTAATTTAATAAAGAAAATTAAATTGAAAAAAGTATACCGGTAGTAGTATTCGCTGGTCAGTGTTGCTATGTGCATATTCTTACAGGTTAAAACAATAATAACTCAAATCCATAAAATTACTGCTATGAGAATTTACAAAATCTGATAAAACATGTTCTGGAAAGAATAAATTACCTTGAAAATAGCTTTGAGCATTAACTAATATCTATTTTTAAACTATAAGCCATTTTCTAAATTTGATTAGGAATATAACGCCGATGTCCTAAATTATGATATTTGTTAACACGGAAAATACATGAATTTTTTATTTATGGTATCTGGTAGTTATATTAAATAAGGCTATTTATATATATTTTAAAGGTTCACATAATATTCATATTGTATCATATTACATTTACTGCAACAAAAATCCTTTATTGCAATATATATATATATATATATATATATATATATATATATATATATATATATATATATATATATATATATATATATATATATATATATTCCAGCACACATTTTGTTTGACGATGCCATGGAGACTACGAACGCAAACAGAAGAGAGCCAAACGATTTTGTCAGGCAATTCATGCAGATAATTGAAGATTCCGGATTGTAAATATTCTGTTTTTATTCAGACATTCAGAGAGAGAGAGAGAGAGAGAGAGAGAGAGAGAGAGAGAGAGAGAGAGAGAGAGAGAGAGAGAGAGAGAGAGAGAGAGAGAGAGAGAGAGAGAGAGAGAGAGAGAGAGAGAGAGAGAGTTAAACATTAGAATTTACGAATATGCAAACAGTAATAATAGCTAAAGAGAAATAATATCAGAGTTTAGAATAGAAAAAATAATCATTTACATTGATTGTCCAAGTATCAATTTTGAAAATTATTATTAAATCCATCTTTAACAAGAATTGAACTTCTGTCAATCTTGTCAAAATTCATCTACGTTTAGTACTTTGAACAACTGGAGTACTTAATTGCATTTATTTATATAATTTTAAAAACTAGCTATTTTCACCTTGAAATTTATTGTTAAAATAATGGAATGACAGTGTTTGAGTCCAAGGGAAATAATGCATAATTATTCGAACCCCTTTTAGTAATTTTTTAAAGAATTAATGATGGGCCAATATGCACTTAACCTCATACCAGAATGATTACATTGTAATCACGCAAAAATGAATACGTGCATCACTGTTTGTTCTTTTTAAAACAAACGTTTATCTGTACGTAACATATTGTGTAATACATATTTTCATAAATGATAAAAATGTATTTGATATAATATCTTGACAATAAATTAATTCGTTTCTTTAAATATCAGCTTACGTACGGTAAGGAAGTTGATAATACGAGAGTAATTGAACGTCGCCAGACCCCATTTTGTAAATTTATTGACCATTAAAACATGAAACATCTCCTATAAGACTAATTAGACAAAACTCCTTAAATCGAGCACCTGCTCTGTCACCGCCTGTGTTCAGATGTCTTAATTTTAACCATGTAGAGATTTGTACCTGAATTACCCAGCTAGCAATTATCACGAGTAGTAGATGTATACGGGTGGTAAGTGGGTGCTTTGTTTGTATTTGTATATAAAGATATCAATATGATATCTCATTTGATAACGTGTCCAATATGGATTCCGAAGTTATCTTTACAGTCTTATGTATAAGATTTATGTTGTCATTTAATTTTTATCACAAGGGACCACATATCATCGTCAAAAGTACCGATGAATTTTCAGTATATCCGAGTTTTTCAATTTCGGGTTTATATGCATATAAAATACATTTTATGTATATGTTTTAGATTTCTTTTAAGCTTCAAATGGCAATTGTTTACTTTAAATTCTAGATTTAAGATAGATATAGTATTTACCTATTTTTGTACATTTTATTAGAAATAAAATCACATTTTAATTTCTCACAGTATAGGACATACGTGTATTATACATGCGAAGTGAAAACGATCACATCACTATATGTGTTAAAAGTATTGAAACAAATTTTATCTCTCTCTCTCTCTCTCTCTCTCTCTCTCTCTCTCTCTCTCTCTCTCTCTATATATATATATATATATAGTGTAAGACGACACCTGCAATATAATACAATATCTCTGCTTTTATCTACCCCACTATCTTGATCTAACAGTTCTTTGTTTACATTGGTTTTAAAGGGACATTAGCTGCGTTTTGTCAATATTTTCTCCTTTTTCACTAGTAGTATATGTGAGGCACTTAAGAGCACCTTTTCCCCAGAAACAACACATCCCCCTGATTTCCAGGAATTGCTGTTATATAGAGATGATGATATATAACGTATTCACGGGTCGCCGGGGGTAACTGCCACACGTTAGACCCGGCCGTGTCAATGTTTTCCACCCGCCGCGATAGATGGGGCGCGCAGGTGTCCAATGACATAGTGTAAAAATTTTGAAAACGCCTTAAGCAATTTCATCCCCAATTTAAAAACATGTATACCGAGAGAGACGAGCAGTGGAACAACGATTGCAAATGGAGTATTTTTGATAGGATAACAAGGAGGATGATCGAAGAAGAAGGTCATGAAGAACCTGTTTGGGCCGTGGAGATAGACCAAGCCAAGTAGACCAGGAAGTGGAGGAAGAAGTGTCTGAAGCCCTATATCCTTTATACGAGGAGGGACTCATGGAGGAACTCGCGATGAAACTAGCCATATTCGACGAGGAGGACCGGGACTATTTAATAAAGGAGATAGTCGCATTAGAAAAGGTGATAGCCGCATTAGACGAGGAGGACCGGTTGAGGGAACAAGCCGCGGCCACATTCTACATCGAGGATGAATTTTCTTCTTCGGACGAGGAGGACGATGAGGATATATAAATTTGGGACAAGTACTAAAATTTATATTTTACAAAAAATATAAATTATTGCATAAACTTGTTCCGTCCGCAAGATCAGCTTGGAGTGTTTGTGCTGCGACGGCTCGTGTTTGCAGGTGTCCAATGACATAGTGTAAAAATCTTGAAAAAACGCGTTAAACAATTTAACAGCTATTTAAAAACATGTCTATCGAGCGGTTATTGGATTTACCGACCCCACCCAAGATGTCTATTACGACACAATATATCGAGCCGTTATTGGATCTACGGATCCCGCCCGATTTTAAAAAAACTTTTTTAAAACCCAAACGTGTATACACGGGACAGACCTATCGTTTTGATAAAATTTCCTCGACACGCAGGTTAAAGTTTGACACCACTTTTGACGATTATAAAGTAGTCCTATTGAGGGAAAGGGTTGTCGATATAGACCGTTTATTTCTACACCTCGTGAGGTCGGTGATAAACGATAGAGGTTTACAAAATGGCGATAAATTTCACATCATCATCAATCACCCGAAATTCCCGAAACCGTTCAGTACGAAATATATCACCGTCTCGGGGGGTTTAGCCAAAAATTTATTCAAAGCACTGCAAGATTATATAGAATATTACGAGGTGTCCATAGAAGAATTAGAAATAGTCATCCAGTCTACGAAAATGCCAAGGGGGAAGGGGAGATCCAAAGAACCGGTGACAAAGACGACTTCGTCGTCGAAAAGAAGTATCATCACGATTAAAAACGACGACACTACGTGTTTGGCACGAGCCATCGTGACGGCGGTTGCCAACACACATAAAGATAAATGGACGAGATCCCAACTTTACGACGGTTTCAACGGTAGTCGAAAATTACAAAGGGTCGAAGCGTTAAAACTTCACGAAGAAGCGGGAGTTCCAGTCCGGGATCACGGTTGTACCTTAGAAGACGTGAAAACGTTTGCCGATCACTTGGGTGTGCAGATCAACATAGTGGACGGTGAACAATTCAACGACCTCATCTATACGACCGAAGGAAGCGACGACAACGCAATATATCTGTACAAGAATAAAAATCACTTCGACGTGATCACGAAGATGACGGGTTTTTTTGGGTAAAGACCATTACTGTCATACTTGTAAGGAGGGGTATACAAAACGAGATTGCCACAGATGTCCAGAAAAGTGTTTATCGTGCTTCGGTTATAATTGCCCCGGTGGTGAAAGGAAAGTGTGCGACGATTGTAACAGAACGTTTTTTGGTGAAGAATGTTTTAAGGAACATAAACGCGTCAGAGGCACGCGAGACGGCAAACTGGACATGGTTTGTTTAATCGTTCAGAAATGTTTAGAGTGTGAACGGTTGGTCAAAGACTTGAAGGCCCATATATGCGGCCGTTCCGAATGCTCGAATTGTAAACAATATGTCGACACGACGAAACACACGTGTTTCATGCTCGAGAAACGATGTAAGGGTGGAAAGTGTACGGGGTGTGAGCCCAAGAAAACATGTTACAGTTGTAACACGCGAACGACGAAGTATTATTTTTACGACATAGAAGCGACGCAAGACACCGGCGTTCACATACCGAATCTAATCGTGTGTCAAGAGTTTAACGGCCGACAACACGAATTTTCTACCGTAGACGATTTTTGCGAGTTTGTTTTGAAACAAACAAAGGGCACGTTCATAGCACACAATGCGAAAGCATACGACCCGCAGTTTTTGTTAAAATATTTCGTGGAGCACAACGTTAAGCCCTATTGCATTTACAACGGTACGAAGATCATGTACATGGAAGTCGGACCCATTCGTTTTATAGATTCCATAAATTTTGTCCAATCTGCTCTGGCAGAGTTTCCGAAAACGTTTGGTTTGGCCGAACTCAAAAAGGGGTATTTTCCGCATTATTTCAACAAGCCGTGTCACCAAAATCACGTGGGAACGTTACCTAGCAAAAAACACTACGGCTTCGATTATATGAGCGTTCGCAATAGGAAAGAGTTTTTAGCATGGTACGACGCGCGAAAGAACGACGTGTTTGATTTCCAGAAAGAATTGAGGGACTACTGCACGTCCGACGTCGACATATTACGGCGGTCCATGTTGAAATTCAGGGAAGACTTTATCGAACTGGAAAATATAGATCCGTTACAGTACGTGACGATAGCGTCCGTGTGCATGACCGTTTATAGAAGCAATTACATGCCCAAAAAAACGATAGCCGTCCATAACGATAACGTCGCTCACGAAACGTACAGCGCGAAATCCATTTCTTGGCTGGATCACGTGGCCGAGAGAGACGACGTCGTCATTCGACACGCGTTGAACGGCGGCGAGGTGAATCTGCCCGACATCGGTAAAGTCGACGGGTATTGCGAAGACGCGAGGACGGTTTACGAATTTCAAGGTTGTTTCTGGCACGGGTGCGAAAAGTGTTACGCGCGAACCACCATCAATAACAAGAACCAACTAGACATGGAAACGCTCAGAAAACGAACCGCCACGAAAAACGAGAAGATAAGGCGTGCCGGTTACGCGTTAATCGAGGCCTGGGAATGCGATACAACGGGTATAAAAAATAAAGAGATCGCGACGCCGTTGAATCCCCGAGATGCTTTTTTCGGCGGTAGAACAAACGTGACCAGGTTAATATACGATTTCGGCGGAAGAGAAAAGGGACGATACGTCGACTTTGTTAGTTTGTACCCGACGGTCCAGTTTTATAAGACCTACCCGGTCGGACATCCTACTAAAATATATAATCCCGACCGCGTCGATCGAGATTGGTTGGGGTTCGTCAAATGTAAAGTCGTACCGCCACGGGAATTATATCATCCCGTCTCACCCGTCAAAATGAAATGCGGAGATGCAGAAAAACTCTTGTTCCCGCTGTGTAAGACGTGTGCCGAACGACAGACGCAGACGACGTGCGAACACGCCGACGAACAGAGGTCTTTTGTGGGAACGTGGTGTACTCCCGAGCTATTCAAGGCCTTGGATAAGGGGTACGAGATAGAGAAAATTTACGAAGTTTGGGATTTTCTCTACACCAGCGAGGACACGGACCTCTTCAAAGAATACGTGAAGAACTTTATGAAAATCAAGATGGAAAGTTCCGCATTAAAGGTCGGTCCGGGCACCCCCTACGAATCGGAAGAACGGTATAAAAAAATGGTCAAAGAACGATTGGGTATCAACTTGGGTAAAATAGAGTATAATCCGGGCATGCGCGCAATCTCTAAATTATGTCTCAACTCTCTCTGGGGTAAATTCGGTCAAAGGGTCAACATGAATCAAACTAAATACGTGAACGAACCGAAAGACTTCTATACCCTATTGTTGAACGACGCGATAGACAATCTCAACATTCAGTTTATCAACGACGACATGGTCCAGATGTCTTACGATTTAAAGGGACAATTCATCGACAATGGTAAAGATGTCAACATCTTCATAGCGTGTTATACGACGTCGCACGCCAGAACCATGTTATACGACGTGTTGGATAAACTCGACGATAGGGTTTTCGGATTTGATACCGATAGCGTGTGGTACGTCGATCGCGACGACGGGGTCTCGATCGACACGGGCGATAACTTGGGTGATTTGACGGACGAATTAAGCGGTGATTTTATAACGTCGTGGTGCGCCACCGGACCCAAATCTTATTCGTACGAAACGAACGCGGGTAAAAAGGTGTGCAACGTCAAGGGGTTTAGTCTGAATTACAAAAATTCTCTTTACATCAACCGAGACACGATGACCGACGTCGTCAAAGAAATGCGTCAGAGGATTACGACCGTCCGAGAAAACGCCATCACGAGAGATTCCAAAACCAAACGAATAGTGAATCGATACCAGGAGAAAGAGTTTACATTGTGTTACGATAAACGGGTGATGATGGACGGGTACGAAACGCTTCCCTACGGGTATTAAAATTTATTAATACGTGTATTAATAAATTCTTTAATCGACGACCAACAATTCCTCTCTGACGAACGTTCTTTGCGGTGCCGGTTCCTTGAGATAATACATGTCGATGCCTTGCATTCTGAAATGTCTGTTTATGTCGTGTTTATCGACGCTCCAGATGGGGTCGGTGGCCCTTTTATTACCGCCTTCCAATTCGCCCGGTTGATACAGATATCTTACTTTCGAAAAGGGGTTGATGGGTGGTTGAACTTTATCGACGGGTTCTACCTTTTCGGGCGGGTTGGTCTCTTCGTTGATCGTTTTTTTTTACGACTTCCTGTAACCGCTTCACCCATTCTCTGTTTCTGTCCTTAGATTTCATCTCTTGATCGTATTGATAGCTAAACAACTGTTCACCCAACGTTCTATTAAATCGTTCGACGATGGCTTGGTCGCGATGAACGTCGACTCTTCCCCTTCTTATTCTCACGTCGTGTCTAGCCATGAGTTTGGAGTCGGCGCCCATGAATTCGCGACATGGAGCGACT
This sequence comes from Atrina japonica, assembly GCA_030159075.1. Lineage (NCBI taxonomy): Eukaryota > Metazoa > Mollusca > Bivalvia > Pterioida > Pinnidae > Atrina > Atrina japonica. Next base: position 64,058 of record BROG01001046.1, on the reverse strand, counting down.
TGTAATAATTTCGGAAACGTCAAACGTCTTTCGTAAATCTTTTCGAAAGCATCGGCCACTTCTTTACTGTCTTTGCTCGTCAACGGTTCCGCTTCTTTGTGACGAGTGCCCACGTCGACCAACGTCAACGCGTATTTGTACGTTTTTCTACCCACCTTATCGTGTGGTAAAAACAACAGATCGGCCTGGTGAGTGTCGTTTTCTTTCGCGTTTTCGAATCGGGGTCGCACGATTTTCTTGGGGGGCGGGCAGATAGATTTGCCACACGTCTTGTTTTTTCAGGAACTCCAACGCCTCCCTTTCGTCGACGTTAGCCGCCTTGGCCAATTTCTTGATGGCCTCCTTTCCTTTCCAATAGTGTTTGTAATAGATCTCTTCCATTTTACTTTAGGCGACATATTTTTTTACACCATAGAACACGAGTCCCGTCCCCACCAGCACGAAGAGGATTTCTTTATCTTTTTGCTCTTCGGAGGGTTGATAGAAATCGCTCAACGTCGGTTCGGGAGACATCTGCTCTTTGCCCATCGTCTGCGAGTAGAGAGACATGGCGGCGTCTACTTCTTTGTAGGTGTACAGCGCGTGTCCTTCTGTTTTCAGTCTCTCGTTTAAAAAATCTAATCGTTTCGTGCGTTCGTGATTCCATTCGTCTCTGGCCTTGGTCAGTTTTTCCATCGCCTCGTCGTGTCTCTTTTGCTCGTCGTGATTCGAAAATAAAAATTGCGATCCGGAAAACGCCAGGGCGTTGACCAATGCACCGCCTACCATCATTGCGATCGTTGCCATTTTTTAATAGGGACGGTTTTATTTTATTTCATGATATCGGCGGGGATGTAACCCTTTTTCACCAACATGTCCTTGGTGTAATTGGCGAGAGCAAATTCGACGAGGATCATCCCGAAGTCCTTCGGGTTGAAATCCATCTTGGGTGTCGGCATCTTGAAGAATTTATTGGAGAGGTACGCGTATCCGATGGCAATTCCCGTATTGACTGCGGCGTGATACGCGGTGTTGACCAAATCTTTTTCACTCATCCTTTTTTAATACGAGAGAAAATTATTTATAGCATTTTGGGGGGGGTTTGTTGGATCCAACAACAATATATTGTTTAAAAATTTTTGTCTAGTCCGATTCCTCGTCGTAGACGATGGCGCGGGGTTCCTCCGTCGCTATGACGTCGCCGACAGTCAAGTGTTTAACGAATGTCTCACACCCGATCCATACTTCCTCGATAATCAGGTTACATATAACCTTGCACCTCATCTTGATATAGTGGCGCGGATCGTCGACGGGTACGCACCTATTGTCGGAAGTTAATATGAAGAATTTCGATGCGATCTCGTCAAGTGTCAGCGTGGGGAACATGATATGATCGTTGTTCACTTCGTTATAGTGCAGAAGGCTGAGCGCCTTGGTGAACCTCTGCTTCAGATTAAGATTCAATGACTCGACTCTCGTTCGGATGCACTCCGCGATCTTCTCCAGCACGCGAGTCATTTCCTCGTCCGGCAGAAGTCCCAAGGAATAGACCGTCTGGTTGCTCGAATAGTCTCCCCACTAGCCGATCGAGTCCATTAGGGGAGTCCTGATGACGAGGGTTTTACCATCGTAAAGAATTGTTATTTTTTTAAAGTGCTCGGGCTTTGTTTCTGTGCGGAGGTCTCCTAGACTCAGATAATCTTCATTGAAATTATGTATTGTCACTATCTTTTTTAATACGAGAGAAAATTATTTATAACATTTCATGGACGCTGCGTTGAGTTACTTTGGGAGGTATTACTTTTGGTTCTGGTGGTGGTGAAATTACTTGGGACTCCGCCAATCCACCAACCGCGAGTCCACCCGCTAGCCATTTCCAGCTATCGTTGCTATTAGCATTGCTATCGTTGCTATTAGCATTGTCATCGTTGCTATTGGCATTGCTATTCCATCTACGTTGGGCACCCTTCTTCCCCGCTTCCTGACGTTTTGGATTCTTCGCCTTCCCTATTAATTCCTCCGGATTCATTCTCTTTTTCTATAACGTCAGTTTTTTTTAAATCTGACAATGTGACTGCTAGTCGTAGCGGCTATACTGAGAGGTGCTAAATACGCACCGTATTTGTAATATAAACTACAACACACTTCGCCTATGGCAGCGTCCAAGAAGGGGTCTTCGTTCAAGTCCTCGATCAGTTTGGGTTCGTCTTTTATGTCGAAAAAATATTTAAGTCCTTGCAAATACAGACTGATGAAGGAATTTGCTATCGATTTGGCCATGCGCTATTGAGTCGAGCGTTGTAACAGACGACTCAGGGCTTCGACCTCCTTGTCGTTCATCTTTTCCAATTCGGAAGACGTGACGTCTTTTCCTAGAAAATGACGCGAGCGCCCGGAACCGACGATGGTCAACAGTCTGTCTTTGGAGGATATATCCTTGCTGGGCTCTGCTAATACATCGTCCGCATTCATTGTTTTTAATAAAGATACATTTTTTTATATTTTGTTAACGTTGGACTCCGCGTCTTCGTCTTCTTGGTCCAGACGACTCAGGGCTTCGACCTCCTTGTAGTTCATCTTTTCCAATTCGGAAGACGTGACGTCTTTTCCTAGAAAATGACGCGAGCGCCCGGAACCGACGATGGTCAACAGTCTGTCTTTGGAGGATATATCCTTGCTGGGCTCTGCTAATACATCGTCCGCATTCATTGTTTTTAATAAAGATACATTTTTTTATATTTTGTTAACGTTGGACTCCGCGTCTTCGTCTTCTTGGTCCACGTCTTCGTCTTCTTGGTTGTCTTCTTCTTGGTCGGGCTCTATGTCGTCTGGAGCAACATTGTACGCCTGGGAGGCAATATGTTTAACGTCTTGCAGAAGCCGATCGCTGATGAAATTTAATACCAATTTGCTCAGACCCGTGACGATTCGAGCGCATAGCAGATGAGCCAGTTTTACGACCTCCTCGTCGTTCATCTGTTCCCATTCGGCAGGTGTCACGTCTTTTCCTAGAAAATAACGCGCGCGTCCGGAACCGACGACGAACGACAAGCTGGTTTTGAGAGGTACATCCTTGAGCTCTGCGAATAAGTTGTTCACGTACATCTTTTTAATAGATACATTTCTTTATATTTTGTAAAAAAAATATTTTTACAAAATAAGTCTGTATCACATTTTTATTCTGTATCGGAATCCAAGTCCAAGTCTTCTAGACAATCGGTCAAAGACGGTAGGGGAGCAACGTCTATCGTTTTGACGACGATGACCTGGTCTAAAATGTTTTGTACGGATACGACGGTATTGCTGACATAAACGCTTTCTATATATAAAGACCCAATTACCAAACATCGTTTTTTCGAGTAATTGTGCGGATCGGTTTCGACGAGTTGGCTTTTATCTTTCGGGTCGTCGTCTGTTCTCTTTCTATAAAAAATAGGTATTATTTTTTCATCTTTATCGATTTTCACTTTCGGGTATATAACAAGGTTTCCGCTTTTATTTTGTTTGAAAATATTGATATCGTTGATATCGATGGGAGATTTTCGACCTTTGTTTTTCAGTTCCTTTGCGAGTTTCTCTATTTCCAATCTTAAAAACGTCGTAATTCTTTCCAACATGTCGGTAAACTCTTTTTTGTCAGAATTAAAATTCATAGAATAATCGCGTAACTTTTCGGGAGAAGGGTCCTTATTTTCCCACAATCCGAACGATTCCGTTTTGGGAGTGCGTATAACCAACGGTTTCACGCCGCCGTCCGAATACTTGTACGCGGTGTAAACTTTCTGATAACGAACCGGTTTCGTAGCCACATAATGGTTTCCGATTCTTAAATTGTCTACGTGAAAGTTCTTAATTGTCACAAACGCCATGTTTTCTTTTTATAACGAAAAATTTTCTTTAAGTCATTTTTTTCAAAAGAATTCTTATCCATTTTTCTGTTCTGCAATAATGTTCCAGACGTAAAATATATAATATCGCGGCTAATACGAACAAACACCATACAGCGATAAACGACAACAACGCGAACAAGACCATCTCGGTAAAACGTTTCATTTCTTAACGTTAAAAAATTGTTAAATGGCTTAAAAAAAATATATAAATAAAAAATGTTTATTTTACTGGACAAGGCGTTTACCGAACGCGGAGTAAAACAGATGTTAAAGAGGGACGACATACCGTGTGTACAGTTGGACGACCAAGTCTTACTGTATTGGTCCGAAGACGAACTAATGTGTCAAATGCCGCGCATGCGCTGAGACTACCCGTGTAAACATCCGGTCGTCGCGAACTCGTTGTTTTGTAGCATTCATCACAACTACGTGAAAGAGCGAGGTATCGATACGTTGAAATATTGCACCTCTTGTCGAAAATGGATGGCCAATAGTACTAAATACGAAACGTGTTATACGTGCGGTGGAAAAGAACGCGCAGACGAGTGGCATAAGACGCATAAGAGGTCAGAGAGAAGACGCGGACGTCCCAAGAAAAAAAAAACCCGACGATTTTTAAAATATAGTGTTGTCTTAAAAATCTACGGTTAACGCGAAGCGGATTTGTTTACGAGGTCTTGGAGCTGCTTGCGCAAGTCCTCCGTCTCTTTGTCCGACTCCTTTTTTATGACCTTGTGGTGGGTAGAATAGAGTTTGTCCTTCATCTCGCGATACTTGGTCAACTCGTGGGACACGGTGGCAAATTCTTCGTCCGTGATCTTTCCGTCCTCGAGCGCGCGACTCACCAGATCCGATATCGAATTAAGTTTGCTCTCCGCGAGTTTGGTGATCTTGAGGTGTTTTTCCGATTTTTTCATCAGTAATCGTCTTATTCCTTTCATGGCCAACCCCACCGAACCTACGGTCAAGGCTATAATTTGGAGAGGTAGTCCCGCGATGGGGACGAGAAATCCGAGTCCTCCGACGACGACGCCCCCCGAGATGAGAGCCGCGTCGACGCCGTCTGCGGTGTTCACTATTCATTTATACTTTTTGTGGATGCTCTTCCGCGTTTCTATCTCTCGACGAAACGTCTGTTCGATCTCGCCGATTCGTTTTAAACGATAGTGTTGCAGATCGGGCTCTAACGGTGGATATAATTCGTTTTTACTCATCTCTTTTTTTATACGCGAACATTTTTTATATGTCTAATACGACGACGCCGTTGACTGTCCCCGATTTCGACCCCTTATTCACACCAAAATTTAGAACGTCTCCCGACGTCACCCGCAACGGCGGATTCAACGTGACGACGTCGCCGGTTTTCGTTTGAAAGGTCTTGTGTTCGACGTCGTTCAAGATGAACGTCACGTCCAGTTCCCACAAGAACGTGACCGTCGAACAACATCGTCGTGCCCAGCGGCGGTCTGATTCTTCCGTTTTTATTCACGTCGAATTGGAACGTGTTCATGATGCGACGGTTTTTTTGTCAACATGTTGACCTCTTCTTTAATGTCTTCCAAGAGTTCTTCTCTCTCCAAGTCGTCGTAATAGAATCCCGATCTAGACATCTCTTTTTATTATTTAAAACTAATTTTCTTAAACTCTAAGAGCACGTGAACGGGATGGCCGTGATTGTCGACGAGGTGTCCGTTCTCGTCTTTTAGATGTATCGTTAATTCCGTGATGCCATCGCGTTTCAGGTTCGACGTTTTCGACGTACAACTCGGAAAATTTCACGTTGGGGCACGGCATGGATTTGACGACGTCGTTCGACCTCCCGTCTTTGAACGTGTCTCCTTCGGCAAGTTCTTCGAGATGAACGTTGAGGAGTTCCACAGGTTGCAGGTTGATGCTATTGGTCGGGTAGACGGTCCCGACGAGAGAAACCTTTTCGCCGATTCCGAGAATCTTGGTGAGTTCCGGCGGAAGCTGTAGCAAATTAGATGCTTTACCGTCGAGTCTTACTATCATCGTGGTTTTGTCCAATACTATTTTCTCGAGATATTTATTGAGAATTCGTTGTATGTCTTTGAACGTGTACGATCCGGCGTGCACGGTTTGGATTCTCGGTCTCTCTCTACCCTTGGCATGTTGTATCTCGACGTCTTTTTTTATGTTGTACAGACCGTTCCAAAAATGGACGGACTTTACGCCCACGCACCACTCGTCGTTCGCGTTGTCGATGTATCGAGATAGTTTCACGGGTTCGCCGATTTTCGTCACGAGATGAAACATGTTTTTTTATAACAATTTTACTTTTTAATAAAAGATGAACGTTTACGAATACAGGGAGGATTTGGATTTGTCGTCTTTCGACGTCTACGTCAATGCGACTAAAAAGTTTCGCGCTTCGTTCGAGAACATCTTTGTCAAGTACAACAACCCGAACGTCTTCGAGGACGGTACTCCGAAATACTACGCCATGTTGAAGCGGTGGTACCAACATCCCATCGATGGATTCTGGCAGAACCAGTTAAATTTCGCGGTGTGGTGCGCCACGACCGGATGCGGCGTGACGTTGGGAATGGGAGACGACAACCTGTCGAAGTCGTTCTTCCGGTTCCACGTATACTATCAGATCAGAAGGATCCTGAAGGAAATCGCCACCCCCTTGCCCAGCGATTCCGATTTCGAGCACTACACGAACAACGTCGACGCTTCGGCGTACCAGCGGATCTGTCGCGAATTCGGAGTGTCGGTCCGCGCGGACTGGAAAATCAAGGGGACCATCTTCGGAACGTATAACACGAAGTGGTCCACGTTCATCGCGAACCAGTTGGAGGGATTCACGCTTCCGGGTCTGGCCAGATTGGACGCGTCCATTCGAGTCTTCGCATGGGCGGTCTTGGGTGCCCAAGGCCAGACCAGAGCTTCGATCGTGGACGCCGGCGCCACCTCGCTCGACGCCCAGAAGCAATTCTTGGTCAACGTCGAGGACGCGATCAACAGACCGCTCGATCTACCCGCCGACATTTCTCGCTACGAAAATTGTCTAAGATATGCAAATTCCAAACTCGACTTTGTCATCCATCCGGGGCTTTACATGTTACCCAGCAACATGGAGCTGAAAATCGGTGCCAACATCGCCGATTATAATAACGAAATCTTGATCGCGCCCGAAACCACAAAAACGGGAACGAACGTCGACCTCAACGCTAAAACGTTCGTCCAACCGGTCAAACAGGTCGAACCATCTCCCATACGGGTCAAACCCCCGCCTCCTATACGGGTCACGTCCCCGCCGCAAGACGACCACGAAAGTCAAAAGACGGCCATTCTAGCTCTATCGTTATTTTCTTTTCTTCTCTTCGTTGAGTTTCGTTAACAACCAACCGACGACGAGCGTGCCCAACACCCACAGATGTTCACTCAACCACACGGCGGTGTTGCTGAGCGTCGACAGGATCCAGGAAAGGATGCCGCCCAATATACCCGGTAACGCCTCGCCGAATTTGGCGGCCAATCTCGTGAGCAGTTTTCCAACCGCGTCTAGCTGTTTCTTGAGCCATTCCTGTAATCCACCCTCCTTGTTCGGGGGAGGAGGAGGAGGCGAGGGTGGAGGCGCGACCGTCGTTCCCGGAAGGAGTAATTCGACTAAGAATCCCACCGTCATGCCGATCGCCGTCAGGACGCTGAAGATGGTGATGCCCTGTTCTTTGAACAGAGTGGCGATTCGTTCTCGCAAGGACATATTCTTGTCCAACAGCCCCGTGATCGTTTCCCGGATGGTGGTGAGTTGCGATTTTAGCTGCCCCTTTAGGATACCGACGCTCTCGTTCACACCGTCCAATTCACCTCGCATCTTGGTTATCTCCCTCTCGATGCGTTCCCTGTCACCCGGATTGTGTTCGAGGTCCTCCTTCCACTGCGACAACATGCGTTCAAACTCTACTTTTTTGGCTTCTTGAACGCGCAAAGAACCGCGAATGGTCTTTAAACTCTTATCTAAACCCAACAGTTCTCTCATGGGCAATTCGTGGTTTAAATCTTCTATACTTTCAGATAATCTCTCAATCCCATCGTCTACTCGTTTCCATCTCGATGTCTTCAAAGACTTTCGTAATGTTACGTCTAACCGTTAACGCCTTTTGTTTAGGATCTTTTACACCTAAAGCTTCGAGAAATCCGAGACCGTGTTGTTTCAATGTCCCAATAGCCAAGAATTTGTTTGGATTACGTTTGTCCGTTAATCTAATCCATTCATCGTGCCACCTTGCATATAAACCCCCATCATCAGCTCGTTTAAATTCTAAGGTACTATCGGACGCGGTGAATGTTCGTTTCCATTTATCGACTGTTTCACCGAATTGTAATCGTTCTCGTTGATCTCCTCGAGGACTGAGAGGTGGATCTGGTAAACCATAATCATCCCGTGTTTCCGTATTATCCACAGGTTCATCGTTGAACGGTGTTTCTTGAACATCGTCGTCGTCGTCGTCGTACGTCGGATTTTCGAACTCGTGAACATCAGCCATTTTTAAAACGAGTTAAAATTTTTTATCGCATAAAATAAAAATATGATGCATTACGGACACATTCTCGATCCCGATAGAAGATTACGTGCTCCCTTCGGTGTGAAGGGTGTTCGCCAAACGGTCACCAATTCCCATAATCCCTCGAGTATCGAAGAAAACCAAACGTTGACGATTCGTTTTCCCAATTTGAGCGACAACGACGTCATCGTCCCCAGAACTACGAAACTATGCTTCGATATGGAAATCGGTGTGGAGGGTTGTGATCTCTCTAAGGCGGGTGTTTATAATAATCTGGGGCGTAACATCGTCAAAAAAATCGAGGTGAAGATTTCTGGAAATACCGTTCAAACCATCGACGATGCCGATAAATTTTTAGTCTATAACGATCTTTGGAAAGTAGAACGACGTAACATGGCCTATCAGCGAATACAGAATGACAATCTAAATAAAATAAGGGCGAAACCCACCAGCTATAAAATACCACGCGACACCAACGAACACTACGAAATTGCCGCGGCGTACGGCAATCGATTTTGTATTCCCTTGGATTTCGAGATCTTGGAAACGAGCGAACCCTTTTATCAAGCGGGATTGCAGGATAGATTGGAACACATGCTGACGTTTAACGATGCCATACATGTCGTCTCGCCGGACCCCGGCGATGTCGATAAGACGCTTAGTTATAAGGCGACCAACATCACGTTGGAGTTCGAAAAAATTACCGACGCCAGTCTCGCTCGCAGCATCAGACAGAGGTATGCTGGGGACCACGCCTATTACTTCAACAAAATATTGCGATATCTCAAAACGACGATGAGTAAATCGGAAGCCTCCCGCACTTATTCAATCAACATCCCCGCAATTTCTCTCTCGGGCATTCTGTTTCTCTTCAAGGATATTTATATAAAAGATCCAGAAAAATTTTATAATCCGAGAATCACCCACGTGGAGATAACCATCGAGGGACAACTGAACCAACTCTTCTCCGCCGGAATGAAACCTCCTCACCAATTCGACGAGATTAAAAAGTTTTTCTCAGCTTCCCTGAATCGTGAAAACATCACAGAATCAGTCGCCAAGGAACTCGACCTGAGTGAAGTGACTCTGGGAAAATATCTCAAAGATCATTACGCCCTCTGGTTAGATTTACGCACGACACCCGAAAATAATCTCCACGGCACGGGTGGTAAGCTTCAAAACATCAGCCAAGGCGTCGACGTCCGAATCGAGAAAACTCCCGAAATCGATACCGATCCCTTTGACGTTTACATTTTCGTCGTCAAAGACGGACAGATCAACATGTCGAACGGTCGTTTCGCGAGCGTTATATCTTAAAAAAATTGAAGTCATTAAAAAATGTGCATTCAACAGCCTCATTCCGCCATGATCGTGGGTGCCACCGGTTGTGGGAAGACGGGGTTTGTCATCGATCTGTTGGAAGACGAATACAAAGATTTCTTCGATCACATCGTTATCCTGTGTCCATCGATCGATTTCAACAAGGCGTACAAATCGAGAAAATGGATAGGCGAAGATATAAAACATCCTAAAGACAAGCGCGTCGTCATCGTCAATCCCGTGTCGAAAACGGGGGAGGAGAGATTGCAGGACCTGTTGCGACTCTTTTACGACAAATACAAGGGGACGTCCACGGTGTACATCATAGACGACTGTTCGGCCACGAGGCAGATAAAAAAGAAAAGCGGACGCCCTGTCCATGTTGGCGTTTTCGGGAAGACACGCCAACCAATCCGTGTGGATATTGACGCAGAGATATAATAGCGCGTCCAAAGATATTCGCACGCAGGTCAAGTGGGTCGCGCTCTTCTACACAAAAGACAAGTTTAGCTACAACGAATGTCTGGACGAGAAAGACGTCGTCCCTGACGAGGATAAGAGACGCCTCAAGCACGAGCTGTCGCAGCGCAAACACTCCAAGCTGATCTTGCGGACGGAACAACCGACGGGGTACAAGTTTATACAATAATTTATATTTTTTGTAAAATATAAGTTTTAGTATTTTTTTGTAAAATATAAATTAGTTTTACAACCTATTGCGGCATAACCCTAAGGTATTTGTCACACCAGTTCACCGTGGGATCCCACGGCTCGTCTCTCCCGGTATCGCGGTTGTAATCAAACCAAAAGAGTTTGCAAAGCCATTCCACCGCGGGATCCCACGGCTCGTCTCTCCCGGATCGTCCGTTGTACTCAAACCAATAGAGTTTGTTACGCCAGTTCACCACCGCGGGATCCCACGGCTCGTCTCTCCCGGTATCGCGGTTGTACACAAACCAATCTTTTTTAACATACCAGTTCAGCGTACGATCCCACGGCTCGTCTCTCCCGGTATCGCGGTTGTACTCAAACCAAACGATTTTGGATTTCCATTTCACCGCAGGGTCCCACGGCTCGTCTCTCCCGGTATCGCGGTTGTACACAAACCAATCGATTTTGGAATACCAGTTCACCGCGGGATCCCACGGTTCATCTCTCTCGGTAACGCCGTTGTACTTAAACCAAACGATTTTGTAACACCAGTTCACCGCGGGATCCCACGGCTCGTCTCTCCCGGTAGCACCGTTGTACTCAAACCAATCTTTTTTGTCTCTCTCGGTATAGTGCTTAAACCAAAAGATTTTGTTACGCCATTCCACCGCGGGATCCCACGGCTCGGCTCTCCCGGTACCGCGGTTGTACTTAAACCAAAAGATTTTGTTACGCCAGTTCACCTCGGGATCCCACGACATCGCAATAGACATCTCTGGGTTGCTCGGTAGATCCAATAACGGTTGGATATATTGGGAGGGGGGGATAGGTAGATCCAATAACTGCTCATTAGATTGATTAGACATGTTTTTAAATTGGGGTGAACTTGTTTATGACATTTTCAAAATTTTTACACTATATCATTGGACACCTGCGCGCCCCATCTATCGCGGCGGGTGGAAAACATTGACACGGCCGGGTCTAACGTGTGGCAGTTACCCCCGGAGACCCGTGAATACGTTATATATCATCATCTCTATATAACAGCAATTCCTGGGAATCAGGGGGATGTGTTGTTTCTTGGAAAAAGGTGCTCTTAAGTGCCTCACATATACTACTTCACTACTTAAATTGATAAACAATAACAAATAAAAACATATACAAATTTGGAAATGCCTATATATATATATTGTTAAAATTGCTTGAGAAACCCTGATTTGACACTTTTTAACTTGAAACTAATTATCTCAACCTTACTATTTTCATATGCATACCACACTGGACCTGACTTTATTTTCACAAACTATATAGGAATATAAGAATTGTATACCTTTGTATAAATCTTATTTGTTATTGTACATCAAATACAGGTAGTAAAAGTAGAAAAAAATCAAAACTTGTTGTTAGTGAAACACAGCTAATGCCCCTTTCAAAGTTGGTTTTGGTATTCGCGTTTTGGATACTACTGAAAAATTACCGGGTCGAATAATAAAACATTTCATATGGATAGCAGGGTTTAAATTCTAAACTCTTCTAAAGTTGAAGATAGGCATGTTTTTAAAGTCGTTGTTCTAAGACGGGATTTAAGGAATACATTCAGAATTATGTTTGGCCTTGTAGGATACCGTTTTCTGTTTCGGTACTATATTTCAAATTCTAGATCATCTCGCACCTGGGATAGACGGTTCTCGTTTTTACGGTAAAATTCTACCCAGTACTACACACGTCATTTGCATTGTTCGTAAATATAGCGGATCAAGGAGATTTTTGTGTTGATACTTTACATTCTTAGAGTTTGATATCAGTTACACATCAAGCTTACCAAATTTGTTTGAATGGAAATAAATATATGTGTGCATAATACGGGTTTATGTTTATGGCGGATGAATAAGAATTAGTGATGCAGCAAGTAAAAAAGGTCAAAATGATAAATACATGTATGTAACCTAACAGGATCTCGACCAAACATTCATTGTGCGAGAAAAATAATCCATCACCACATTTGAGTTACACAAGGAAATATATCAGTCTCGGGTGGAGTGAATCAATACGTCCCAATCGAGGCGTTAGCCTCGACTGATATTTTTCTATCTGGGTCTAAAAGTGGAGATGGATTCTATTATTGAAGTCTTATTGGCAGAAACAATAGTCATGGACATTTGTTTTTGCCCTTTTTGCAAAACTATTACTTTTGTATTATGTTTATAATATTTCTATCCAATTCTTTTAGTACATGTATTTTGAAATTGATGCACTATATAATTTAATGACAAGTAGATACCATGCTAAATTATCTGTAGGATCAAGACGTTTTATTACCAATATAAGTTGTGATAGGCAAGTTACCTTTGGAAATATAAAAACATATCTTAAAAAGTATATACATATAACCGTAACTGTTTTAAGAATAAAATCACAGATACCAAAGTATTAATAGTTTGGATGTGATCTAGTGAGCATTGGAAAAATACGGACCCTGAAAATGAAAAATGTTTCTGTTAAGTGTTTGATATTTAACATAATACACCATGCCATATCAAATCTTTTTAAAATTCTTGGCCGATACTTACAGAATTTATCCAAAATAAGAAGTGATGGATGTTTGTTATTGCACATACATATTGTAATAATTTTAATACGGTTAACAATAAATTGTACATTTCAAGTTTTTTATTATCATTATTTTGTTAATTAATCATTTTTTCGAGATTTGTGTCTAGTCTATCATTACCTTAGCGAGATTGTAATACATCTGACTTATCTGCTCTTGCGTGCGGGTGGTATATATATAGTTGTACTGAATAAAAGCAGAGTAAGTACAACATTGATAACAGGGTGTGGTTAGCAAATCTTAATTTATGAACTAGAAATCTTCACTATACTACTGTCATTCACTTATCACGTATTAGACACACGTGATTTTTGTGTTTTTATTGTTATGGCAGTGTACAAATTGACATCGTACGTGTATCAAATTGGTGGCAAAGAGTTATCTCCCGTTGATTACAGTGTGACAGAAATACTGTATACTTGCAGTACTCTTTATAGTAAGATTGTCAATATATGCAGTAGTCGAATTAAGTGAAGGTAACATAAAACGGGCTAAAATTATAAGTATGTAATCTAGGAAATTAATTGATCAAATATTTACCTGTATAACTGAGAATGAATGAGTATTGCTGTAAATGATGAGTAGATTTTTATATGTGTCAGTTGTGTAGTGTCTCCTGCAGCGCCAATTAAACACAATTATTACGATTATATATAACTGTATATGCACTTTCGGTATAGGCAAGGAGAATAAATGGTTTGTTTTACATCTTACAGTGCTGTATACAAAACCTCTGTAAACTTAAATCCACCAAAGAAAATATGTACTCCCTATGGTGGACGTTTGGAATGGAAACTTCCGGGTGGAAACAAACTTGTTGTTCATTTAAAGGATAAAGATAAAATACGACACAAAAAGCGCTGGTCACAGGTAGGAACAATGCGATCAGGGTTATTGTTATCTGACAGAAGTCGGGGATACTTTTTTAAATGGCACAAAATGATAAACTTACAACATATAACTATATTACTGGTTTGACTGAGTCCAATATTAATCTAGTTTTTTCTTCTATGTTAATGTTTTTAGCCACTCTCAACAATTTTTAGTTCTAAGGTGGTGGCCATTTTTATGAGATCAAATTACGAGATCAAAATGTACAATTACAATGTAACATAGTCTTTTGTTGTACTCTAATTACTTTAATTTTTTAATGACAATGATTTCGGTGTTTTGTATTTATTAGAATATTTTCAAAAGTATTACAATAAGAACCTATATAAAATGATTCTAAAACTGTCTGATCTCTCTCTCTGTCTCTCTCTCTCTTTCTATATATATATATATATATATATATATATATATATATATATATATATATATATATATATATATATATATATATATATATATATATATATATATATATATATATCAAGTGTTATAATGCGGCTACAATCTGTATGTTTATAACCTTTAAATGAAAGGGGCATTAACTGTTTTTTTAAAAACAATTTCACACTTTTTTACCACGCATATTAATATACAACAACCAAAAAAAGACTTATACATAACCATAAAATTTCCTTAATTCCTATATCTTCCGTGCATATTGGTTGCGAAATCAGGGTTTTGCATTTTTCCGCTTGCAATTGATCAGCTGAATCTAACTGTTTATATGAATACCACACTGGACCTGACTTTATTTTTGCACAATATATAGGGATATAAGAATTTTTATGCATGTATATAGCTCTTATTTGTTATTTTACATCAAGTTGAAGTTGTTAAAGTAGAAAAAAATAAAATATTTTAAGTCAGGAAAACAACTAATACCCCTTTAAACACAAATAAATTTAACCGCATTTTCATTTTGACTGGATCAAATTTACTTTCGGGATACATTGCTACCTCCTTATTTGATGAGCACAATTCAAAGAAATAAATATCCACAATTATCATATGATTCTGACATTATATTGGTCTTTCTTTCAGATAATGTATATGTATTACTTCATTGGATACGAATTAATGGAGCGAAATAAGTCCATAATAATTGAGAATGGTATTCCAGACTTCCAGTCTGTTTCCTCAATTTTTGAAGAAAATGTCTTGCCCGCTGAAGTACAGGAAAAGGTCAGTTTTCGAGGTTTTACCGACTGACCTTTTTATATCAAAATGGTAGAAGCAGAAACTCGTGAAATAAGGCACATTTTATCATATCGGTATAATAGTCTTGTTTGCGACTACTCTGTTTCACTAAGTGAAATGTTGAGTTGCCTTTTCGTTGGCGGTTGTTGAGACGTCTGTACGAGTTGTGACGAGGATATACTCCTCACGTGTTTCATTGGACTTAACTGTGCACTCACGGCGGGTGTGACCGGTCGACAGGGGATGCTTACTCATCCATGGCACCTGATCCCACCTCTTGGTTACCAGAGGTCCGTGTTTGTCCATTTTTACCGGATTTGTATCTATGGACTGGACATTCTATTGATTTATATTTTGGTATCTGAATTTTTTTTATATAATCAGAAAGAAAGAAAAAAGCTAAACAAAAATAATTCAACTTCACATAATTTGGAATAATTTATATTGATAGATCTTTAAAATGTATATTTAAAATGTATCTTAATAGGATATAATCTTATCAACTGAAATAATGGGAGAAGACACATAGAGTTCCGTCAGATCGGAATGTAATAAAGATGGAAATGAAAATTACGCTAAAAACTCAATCGAGAGTAAATGTGTCTATGGATATTCAAAATGAATTCCAGGGTATCTCATTACTTCAATACTTAAAAACAGTTTGATGCATTCAATTATTCAAAGCTGGTGCCACACGAATTGGAAAAAAATCATTTCATGATAGTATGCAACTAGATACCGAGCATTAAAAAATACTTATTTAATAACTAACTAATTTCTAACGTATAGAATTACTGAAACCAAAGATACAATCGTATGAAGGTTCCGAAAACTATGTACAGATCAGGTTAACATTGGACATACACAGACATCTGAAAATCCAGAGATGAGATCTGGTGCCACGGCGGAGTAAGCAACCCCGTCGACCGGTCACGCCCCTTCACGAGTCCACTGTTAAATTGAGGAACGTATCTATTGTCAATGAAGCTATGCTTAGTAAATTTGCTTTCTACGTTTTCAGTAGATAGGTTCATAGGAGCACTAACTCGAAACATGTTTGAAAATTTACATAATTATGAACTAACCTGTCGCAGAAAAATACGTAATAAAGGAGATATGGTAATAAAGTCGACCAGCAGATATGTAATAGCACATTTATTTTTAAATATTCCATTGCAATAATTCTTCACTTCTCAAGAACCATCGGGTATTGTTTATGATAAGACGCATTTCATATTTATTTCAATTTGAACCTCTTTTTTAAATCTCATTTCGTTTTCCTCCTTTGGTTGTAATTTATAGGCAGATAACTCTTACATATTGGCCTTGGATGGTGACGTTGACTTTCAGCCGGAAGCTTTACAGCTTTTAATCGATCGAATGAAGAAAAATCCACAGGTTGGGGCCACGTGTGGTAGGATTAAACCTGGAGGATCGGGTACCTATATATTCTATATTTTCGACGTATTGGCAGATTTTGAAATGAAATATGATAACAAAATTAAGTTGATAAAGAAGCTGGTTATTTAGATAGAATTTTATTTCAAAGGTATTATAAACCTGTAGTCATTAAATTACATCGTTTGCTTTAAGGCCCAGTATTTTGGTATCAACGGTTTGAATATGCGATCGGCCATTGGCTCCAGAAATCAGCGGAACATATTTTTGGTTGCGTCTTGTGTAGTCCAGGATGTTTCAGCATGTTCCGCATCAAATCACTTATGGATGATAATGTTATGAGGACATACGCAACATTACCCACTGAAGCAAGACATTTTCTACAGTATGATCAAGGTAAAACATATGATCCTATCTTCCATTGCTTATCTCCATGTCAAGTATTTAGCACCTAGTGTTTCTTTCCTAATCCACATAACATGCAAACGTCTTCAGTATGATCCTATGGTATTTCTATTGTTACATAATGGCGTTATTCACCGATGTCTCAGTTTTTTTTATATTACAATATAATTTAATATGTTAAATACAACTGTTTGAGATCATGAACCTTTTTTATTGTAACAAGTGAATTTGGTTTTGCGAACTGACCATATATATTCAGGCTTTAGTACATAGGTGAATTTGTTCTATTTCATACTTTTATTTTTACATTTTAATCCGATTTACATTTTCACAGAAATTCACGGAAATTGTTTCATCGAACAAAAGCAAAATACACATGTAAACAAAAAACAATATATTTTCGACGCTTTCATTGTTTTTATTTTGCAAAATTACAAGGTTACAGGATACAGTTATGTTTTATTACCCTAGGTTTAAGTCTTTTTATTATTAAAATTTTTTACCAGGTTACATCTATACATGTACATTAAATTATTTATACTCTAGGTGAAGACCGATGGTTATGCACATTGCTGTTACAACAAGGTTACAGGATAGAGTACTGTGCGGCAGCTGAGGCATTGACGTTTGCTCCTGAAGAGTTCAAGGAATTTTTCAACCAGCGCAGGCGCTGGCTTCCATCAACTATGGCAAACATCCTGGACTTACTTCAGAGTTATTCTCGAACTACAAAAAAGAATCCAAGCATTTCATATTTCTACATTTTTTATCAATTGATCCTTTTCTTTTCATCGGTACTCGGGCCATCAACTGTTTTACTAGCAATGGAATCTGCTGTTGACTCTGTGTTTGATATCCCGACTTGGTTAGCGTACCTCTTAACATATGGACCGACGATCGCATTCATCTTCATTTGCTTAAAATGCAAATCAAACACACAGCTAAATATTGCAATGGTTTTGAGTGCCGTATATGCCCTTTTAATGATGGCTGTTATTGTGGGTACACTCGTTAGTATTGCCAGTGAAGGATGGTACACACCTACAGGTATGTTCTTGTATATTTTGGTGGGATCGTTCTTGATAGCTGGATTTTTGCATCCACATGAATTCGGAGATCTAGTGTGTGGCGTGATTTACTTTATCTGCATCCCAGCAGGATATCTCTTCCTCATTATTTACGCAATTTGTAATCTAAATAATGTTTCTTGGGGAACTAGAGAAACCCAAACAGCAGTGCTAGAGGATGAACTTGGCGAAAAACAAAAGAAATCGAAAAAGAAGGAGACAGAAGATGAACTTGAAAACGTAACAACTGAAATGATTGAGTCCATGTTAAAACAGGTGAAAGATACGAATATCACAAATGCTTCCTGCAAAGATTCATTGTTTTCTGTATTTCGATGGTTCAATAATCTTGTCATCTTAAAAGCACTGGAGTCGGTGCAACATATCTTTGAGAAAAGTAGAGAGGAAAACAGCAAAAGTAGCGATGTTCGTGAAATGAGCAAAAGTTTCTACAACAGAAAAAGAAAAGTAAATTCACAAGCTAATGCTGAACTGGATGATAGGTCATGGGCAAAAGACGATATCAAGGGAACTGTGCATTTCTTAAACGATGGTGAAGCAAAGTTCTGGGAGAACCTCATCAGGCACTACTTATATCCTATAGAGACTGATAAGAAAAAGGAAAAGAAAGATGCAGACGGACTTGCGGATTTCAGAAATAAAGTAGCTTTCGGATTTTTCTTTGTAAATGCTCTCTGGTTAGCGATCATGACAGCCATGAATGAAGTAAAGTATATTGTTCATTTAAGTATACCAAATGGCAACGGGCCACCTATCACCGTGGAACCCCTAGGCTTTATTTTTCTAATATTATTTACTTTACTTCTTTTAATGCAGTTCATTGGCATGGTAATGCATAGATACGGTACATTGTTACATATAATTGCTGCAACAAAATTGCGTGAAGAGCAAATAGATGACGTCAAAGAAAAAATTGGAAAGTTAGTATTAGACAATGATGATGATTACAGGGAGTGCCTGGTAAACGATGATACAGTGATAAATGAGAAAGACGTTACACTGGCCTATAGTATAAATAAGAACAGAAGATTTCATAAATTAGGATATGACAAAAATAACAAAAATAGAAGACATGGAAAAAGAGAGCAGCTCGATGTCCGCAAGACATTCAAGCGTTCAGTTCACTTGAAAATTGCGACGAGGAATCATGACAGAGGACACGAGAACACAAACATGCATTATTAACAGCAAATGAATATAAATGAAATTGATTAACAGCAAATGTATATTATCAATTAATCTATTCTATTCAAATTTATTTTATCGCCAATGACTATAAGATCTTTCACATATTTTATTGACTTTTTATATACTGACATGTAACATAGTATAAATATAATGTATGAATGTGTATGGCAATAAATAGTATGAACATATTACCAAAGTTATAGTTTTGAACGAAACAAATAGCCAAAGTAAATGCTCAAGACAATCATTATCGTATGTCAATGGAACATAATCAAATGAACTCGAATTAGAAATACACGAATTCCGAGAAAAAGGGGTATCATACAAGGCTAAATTCTGAATCTAACTGTATAACTCATATGACTGTCTTAACCTTTCCGGTAATGGTAATCATCATGTATTTAGCAATAAATACAAGTATTTCTATATTTTCTGTATGCATTACAGGAAATTTTGAAAGGGCTATATCACCTAATACGTTCCATAAATATCGTATATTGATTTGAGTGTATATATTGAATTTTGATATTATCTTTTTACCAAAAATAAAAGTTCTTTTTTTAAGTATTACATGGATAAAGTTGTAGTAATAGAATCAAAAAGGGATAAAATGCTAAAATGTAAGGGAAAATAAAAAGCGTGTCGTTATTTCGGTTAGAATTCTAAACTGGGACCCCATTTCATAGGGATAAATTTGGACCCAGATTGATTCTATGCTATTCTCGTTATTCTGGCAGAAAGTCTAACCCTGGCCTGTTGTAAAAGTCTATGTTACATCACCGGCGGAATTACCGTATCCAGTAAACTAACCAATTAACGTTAATTTGCGTCAGCGAACTGAATTGTATGATGACATTATATATATATATCAGCAAATGGCACTGTTCGGGACCGTCCACGACCAGGACGAGTGCGTGTGACATCACGTCGATAAAATACGTATGTACGAACGTCACATTTGCGTAATCGATTACAATCGGCTTCTTTGACCACTAGAAACATCCCTGGGCACCGACAGATAAGTCCTACTACCGTAAGGAACAGATTGCGAGAGGCAAAATTCTGTCCTCGACGTCCTGTTATCCGTCCTGTTCTGCTCTGGCGTCACCGTGGTGTGAGGTTAGCGTGATATAGGAAACGGAAGTTTTGTTAACGGACGAGTCGAGTTTTCATCTCGACAGCAGTGACGGTCGAATTCAGTTATTCAGCGGCGAAAATTTGGCGGATGGAGCGTTATGGTATGGGATTGAATTACAACACATGGAAGGACCTCTTTGGTGATAGTGGAGAAAAATCTAACCTGAGTACGCTAGCGTCAACACGTCATTCCATTCACCCACAGCAACCAGCGTAACGTCATTCTGCAGCAGGACAACGCACGACCGCACACTGCAAGCGTTGTTAGTGACTATCTACAGCAGCAAAACGTAAAAATGCTACCCAGGTCTGCGATGTCATCAGATTTATCGCCTATAGAACATGTTTGGGATGAAATGGAACGACGTCTGCGTCAACAGCCAAACCCACCTGCTACGTTGCACGCTTTGTGTCGTTCTTTATAGCACACATGGCGGAATATTCTCCAGGCATTTCTGCAAAACCTGATTCGTTCAATGCGTCGTAGATGTGAAGAATGCATCGGTGCAATGACGGTCATACACACTATTAAACTTGTTAAACTTTTTGCACCCCTCTTACTTTCAGTGGCTGTCCGTATCAAACATAATGGACATAATCCGTGATTTGATGTTTGAACTGAAAGGCAATGGATTATATTGAATAATAATGATAAGTGTCATAATATTTCAGCATTACAAAGATTTTTTTATCTGTTTCGTTTGTTCACATAGTGGGATTCCACAGTTATACTCTTTACCCATAGATTGGGAAGATGAAAAATCCCTTAACAATAAATCTCTTGGGTGTGACCCTCAAACATTCCAAATTACCTGTTTGAAACTCATCATCCTCCACGAGTCATTTTATTTTTATGGTGTTTCTTTTACGAAAGTTGGTACCGTGCCAGAGTGTTTAGAACATCAGGCAATACCCCTTTTGATTTTAAGCAGGATTAGTGAGGACATTTTCAAAGAAGGTCGGTAATCTTGTTCTATGTACAATGAATGCGCGTTTATCATCATCCATTAAAACTAACTTGCACTGCTTATATGAAAAATGGTTGGGCGTGTCATGAAATGCAATTAAAATAAAAAGTTGAGCAAAAAGTAAATTTGTGTTTGTCTCAGGGGTAATGATTTTGAAATATTATTTATACAATTCATATCGGTGGATTGTGTTTTCTAAACGATAGCGATAAAGAAATGATTTAAGTATAAAGCTCTATAAAGTACCATATTGATTAAATCCACGGAAGAATTGCGGTGTCAACAGCAAATATTTGTAATTATTTTTCTCATCACACTCAACCTGTTTTATAAGTCAATTGCAACTTGAAACCTCGTAAACTCTATCATGAATGGTATGAAGATATATCTGGGACATATTGGTACCGATCATTAACTTCCAATGAAGAGTTCCTGTCACATCGTAGAATCTTTAGAAGGATAATCACGAAGACTCAAATGAAATGGAAGTCGTATTTTATCTAATGAAAATTTTGGAAAACATTGCTGGTTATTGACACAAAGATATACTTATTATTGACAACAAAGCATTAATAGTCAGAAGGTTAAGGATATCAATGGTATACAAAGACGGGGAACATTGAAAAACACGAAGCTCATAAAACTTCAAAAAGGATAAAGCACATAAATTTTCGTGAATTATAGAAAGGTGGTATTGCAATCCAAATTAGGGCCTCACTGGATACACATTCCAGGCAGTGAGTGTTCCCATTGCAAAATGACCACATCACTTTTGAGTAATGGCGTGATGTACAATGTCATGGAGTATGGTCAATATAAATAACTAAAAAATCTTTTTTTTCCTACTTACATTGATATACACAGGCATAAGAAACACACGTTTGGCACTTTTGTACTTGCAATTAATTAACTCAACCTTAGTATTTGTATATGAATACCACACTGGTCCTGACCTTATTTTCACATAATATATAGGAAATTAAGATTGTTTTATGTGTTTAACTGTTACTTGGTATTCTACACCAAGTATAAGTAGTAAAATTAGAAAAAAGTCAAAATATTAATGTTTTGCAAACACAGCTAATGCCCCTTTAAAATTTCGCCCTCTCATATATGGCGATAATTAAACGGCAGTGAAAATGCCCAGGTATTCAGTATATCATCACTGGAACGAGGAAAATGTTTACCAATAAAGAAAATGTGTTTAGTAGCTATGTCACCAATAAAGAATGTTATGACTCTCTCACCAATTTCTCATCGGAACGCGGATTTTGATTTGACATGTTGACATCTGCTTGGTGTTTGTTGTGCATTTATAACCGTCGATAGTCCGGATATTAGCATCCTTATCATATACGTAAAGTTTTTTTTCAAATGTCATCCAAAGTCTTTGACTTTTTGGATGCAGACGTCAAGCATTGGGGTTTGATCAAATACAGTACAATGAACCACAGAGCAAACACTCTTTGGTATGTCTTATGTTGGTCAAACGTTACAGGTTTGGCAGTTATCTGGTATTTGTACTTTTAACAATAAGGGTTTTGATATAATTTCTATCTGAATATGATGTACGTTAATCCTATAACCATACAATATTTATTTATCTTTATATTGTATAAAATCAGTCTTCACTCATGCATGCGATTTTTGTGCAGCTAAACCTAGTTTGTCTCCAGTTAGTGTGGGTTACTGGGAAAAACTAGGTTCGACTGAGAAAAAATAGGTCTAGCTCAGTAATGTTATTTTGACGTGCCATGCATGCATGTAGTATCATTTACCTGTGCAATAATTACCTGTAATGGATTGGGGTCACAGTAATTAATAGATTCGTGTTCTTAAAATAGTCTTGCATAAATGATAAAAAAATATGACATTAGTATTCTTAACCATAAACCTTGTATAACAGTCAAACAACATTAGGATTACATAATGTGCTTTAACAACAAAATAAGTAAAATATAAGTTTATTCAACAAAATATAGAAAAGCATAAAACAGATATAACAAAATTAAGATCAATATGAGCATGTTTACAGCACAGCGGAGTATGTGTATCAGACTTGTTTTTGTTTCATTCGTTTTTCTTTTTTACGGTAGTATAAAATTTGAAAAGTGATTATGATATTTAGAATGCTAATATGTATGAATGTCAGTATCATGATCCAGTCTTTTGTGAGAGCTATTGATGTGGTAAGTCTACCAAAACTTTGAAAAATACACAAAAATGTAGAAAAGGCTGACAATTGGCCAGTGCTGTGATTTTTGAAGTTTGTATAAATTTGTATTACCTGCAATAGAAGAGAAATACATTGATATGTTAGATCCTCACCGCATAGTAATAACATGTTATTTCTAAATTAATTTTGATATGAAGTTTTTATTAAACTAGATATTACATATACATGAAGCAGAAATTTATAATTATTTTTTAAAAATAATCATAGATATAATACCAATGTTATAGTTTTGCAAAAGTAAATAAGGTAAAAGCTAAAATAAGAGAGATATGAAATTCATTTATGATATCACTTTTAACTTATATTTACAGTAGCAACAATGCAGGTTATTTATAGGTTTTTGTATGTTTAAAATGGGTATTTATAAAACAGATAAACTTGAATTATCAAATAAAAGCAAAAGTCAAAACATAGCAAATACGTACCCTACTGATACACAGTATTGGCATACTTATTATGTGAAGAAACAGCAAAAAGGTACTTGGAACCAGCGGCCATATTAGTGTTAACATTACGACGATGTAGAGACTCATGAAGGCCAAAGCCGCCAGAGGGCGATCATTATAGCGAAGCAGAAGACAAACTAGGATCACGTTCTCTATCATGAAGGCCAGATTTTCACCCCAAGTACTGTAACGAAAACGATCCGTTGGCTTTACTACATACTACAAGTATCCATTATGTCAAGAAATTGCAAGATAATTAAGCAAATAAGTAATTAATGATATATCGTAATCGTATTATGCAAAAAAGAAATGTGTTACTCGTTCTTCTTTGCAGTAATATACTATGATATAAATATTTAACATAATACCAACGTTATAGTTTTGCTAAAAGGGGGGTCAACCAAACCAAATGTCCAGGACAATAGTTTCTGTCAATAAGACTACATCAGTTGAGCTCGAATAAAAAAACGAAACGAAAAAAGGTATCATACAAGGCCAAAAATAACCTAAATCTATTCCTAAATCCGTTGAAAATTGTTTGTTTAATTTTTGTTTTACGCCACATTTAACTCTTTTCCAGTTATTTGATGGCGCCCAGCATTAATGATTGAGGAGTGAAACCAATTACAATGTACACAGGAAGAGACCACTGGCCTTCCGCAAGTAAACTGGCAAACTTTCTCACAAAAATCAGCTTAGGTTCCAGCGGGGCTCGAATCTGCGCTGACAGGAAGTGAGGGACTTAAAAAATAGCCAATGTAAAATGAGTACATCGCAACAATCGGATAGGTATGCATAGATTAATTGTAGTGGACTTACTTAATAGGGAACTGCTTCCACACTGCGTACGCAACTGTCGAAGATGAGGCCTCCAGCATCAGTAATATGCTGGTTAAATTGATTCCTGTTGCATTTCTGCGCTTCAGCACTTTGATGATCTGGGGAATTTGACCTTCAACAAATAATAATAATAATAATAATAATAATAATAATAATAATAATAATAATAATAATAATAATAACAATAATAATAATAATAATAAAAACAACACCATCATCAACAACAACAACAACAACAATGATGATAATAATAATAGTAATAATAATAATAATAATAATAATAATAATAATAATAATAATAAAAATAATAATAATAATAATAATAAAAAAAAAATAATAATAATAATAATAATAACACATTTACTTTTTTAATAATACATTTAATAAAATTAACACATTTACATTTTTACCCAATGATTTCTTTGGCCACATTTGAACTCATCCATTTCAAAGAATGGTAAAGTCCACTGTCAGAATGTGGGAGTGTATGATCTGGAATCTAAATAACGTTACTGCAAACATTTCAAATACAGTATTAACTTGCACACTCCTGAATTATGACAGTAGACCCTGCTATCTATTGATTTGGACGAGTCTAAATGTGTCCTCAAGGGTTGACAAGTTAAGGACTGAACCGACGATGCATGGGAAGCTAAAGATCCTAAGATAATAATTTGAATTCATTTCAACGAATGACTTTTAATACATGACATTGTGAATTTACAACATGGCAATATTATCAGCAAACATTACTCTTTTGATATCTTTTACACCTTAGATATCAATTGTATGCGATTTTTCATGTTTTGTTTATCAACAGCAAAAGAAGTCAAAATGTAGAACACTTTAGTTAGTCATTTGTGACCTGCAGTTTACTGTACATATTCATGCAATGCACTTGTTTAAGTTCTTACAGCATATGTACTTGTCACATAACTAGTTTGATCTCGATATATATCATCAATTCTGTTTTTTTTGTTAGTCAGAGTTATCGTCCATGGGGTATCGATTGTGACGTCATACTTTTACGTGAAAACACAACGTCATTTTCACACAAACATATGTCACAATTGATAACTTTTCTCAAATGACATCGCAACCGTTACCTGCTACAGTGGGTGATAACTCTGCATAACGAATACACTTAATAACTATCAATCATCAATGGAACATCAAAATATGAGATATACAGGGTAGTCTTAAAATTCCCCACAAAACTGGATCAAATACCAAAGTAAGTGACTATCGACTAGCTGACTTATACGTTGATAGTGATTTTTACAATGGTAAGATGATCATCTAAATTGAAACTTGGGTAGAGTTCACACTAATAA
Organism: Atrina japonica; assembly: GCA_030159075.1. Lineage (NCBI taxonomy): Eukaryota > Metazoa > Mollusca > Bivalvia > Pterioida > Pinnidae > Atrina > Atrina japonica. Next base: position 37,944 of record BROG01001046.1, on the reverse strand, counting down.
GACCCATCGTTATGTCAACATGTCGATGTCATCACGTGCGAAATGATCATCATATGGGCAGCTTCGTACACATCAAGGTAAGTTAGATATTTAAATATTTTTAATGAATCTGATTAGATGATAAATTTAGAGGGTAAATCTGCAAGTTTCGTTTTAGCATTCTTAACTGATGATGACAGCTCACTCGCTTTTCTAGCTTATCATTGAAACAAAAAAACAAAAAAAAAAGAAAGAAACCATTCAATGTGGCACCCTGGTTTACCTGAATTTAAGGTCCTAATGCATGTTAAAGTCATGTCATTGCTCAAATGTTTATCGCTTAACCAAAACAGTATTGTGTACAAGTCACACCTGTTTTTATCGGCAAATGGAAATATACAATTCACAAATCCATCTTAATCACCCAATATACAATCTAGATCTGCCACTAGTGATAGTGATCAGGATCTGTTTAAAGATTTGAGATCTTGTTGCTTAGAACCAGATTTCCAAATTATGTTGAACTCAACACTTTCTTGGAAAAGGACTGAGTACATATTTCTTAAAAATAAAGACGGTGAGGAAAATGGGACTATATTCTAGTACTCTAGTACTAGTATCGCTTGACTGTTTGACCTCATATACATGTTTGACGGATGTTATTTTTACTTACCTAATAAAGCAGATGCTATCAATACGTATCCCAAACCTTTTAAAAGTAGTTTTAGTGTACACATTTCTGAAATAATAAGAGAAATGGAACTTTTAGGATGTAAAAAAATTGTTTGATAAAATTGAAAAATAATTCTGACGACAAAGTCACAATTAGTAATACAATGTATACTCATTAAGCATACTGATGAAAACAATTAACGTTGTTTATTGAAATTATTGTGTTTTCCCATAGTATTAAATATAAGAACGTTTGCAGTAAACATTTGTTAAATCAGTTAGTACGAGTGACATACTGTACAAGGGTTTAATTCCACGGGATGTAACTACTATACTGTACAGGGGTTTAATTCCACGGTATGTAACTACTATAATATACATAAAAAAGAAGTCTGTAATTTAATGCACACTTTATATATATATATAAATGCTTATTCACTGTTTCTTAGACTCACGGATTTATCCACACCGTGAATATATCGAATATTAACACTGCGAGTTAATTCCCCCAATACAGCAGTCTTGTAGTGACCATGTGTCAAAAACTGTTCAGATTATTTCGAATGATGTTGCTCGGCTCATTTATTTTTTATTCGGCGCATTTCCATTGATGTTCGGGTTATTTCGAAAGTTGTTCGTAACATACATAAAAGAATGAAAATATTCCAAAAAGAAATTAAACCAACAATAATACAAACATATAAAACTTAATGCAGAATACAATATATATATATATATATATATATATATATATATATATATATATATATATATATATATATATATATATTATATATATATATATAATAATAAACTTACCTCGAAATTCGGTGTTACACATCACATCACGCTCCATCTGCCTAACAGTTGTCAATAGACTAATCATCTCGGCAGAATTGTATAAATGAAACAGTAGTGCATCATATAAGATATATATCAGACTTTGTTTATCTCATTTGACAAATAATAACTAAATGATATCATGTTATCATACCTTTAAATACTCGATCAACCAATCATCAATGTGTATACATGTAAAAACACCTTCCCAGAGTCTGAATCAATTAAAATGATGTAATAGTAATACGATTTCGATCTATATTTAAAGATGAATGTAAATAATAATAAAATTTGCAGTTAGACACTTATACTCTGTGAGTACATTATATAGCGTGACTAAACCAGAAATGGACTATGACCACAGCGAACACTTCATACAACTTGAATCCCTCACATGTTAACGTATCACCAACGGTTAATACAGCGGACATGTGACAAATATACAATATTTCAACGATTAGTAGAATAGAATAATGAATTACTCGTCAAAATGACATCTTAGGATTTTTGTATTCATGATTTTAAAGTAGTTAAAGTAATTATTTGGGATTATTCATAAGAACAATGACAACTACTTGAATTGTGTAAAACTATAATCTATCTATTTCTCGATCATTTTCATACATGATACACAAACGATTTCAATTTGTTAGTTTGTGTATATGCAATAATTGTGTCCGCGGGGGTTCTGTGAAAATAATTTACATGTAATTAGAATCCACTGTCTTTTGATAATGTATTTAAATATATGACAATTGTGTCTGAAGTTATGAACAAAAATATTTGAAAAAAATAACTAGACAAATAAATGAATATAAGTTCATTTTGATAATAAAATTTATAAACAATATTAATAAGTAAACATAAATAAACGTGTCACCGGCTATACGTAAGGTCCTACAAATTTTTGTCTGTGCTATGTACCGGTATCTATGCAGTGAAGGTTCTTTTACGTGCCACGCCTTCGGTGTTGGAAGGAACAGCCACTACCATTTTAAAAGTATTTGGTATGACTCGGTCCGGAAATCGAACCTGGGACCTTCCGCTTGCGAGTCGAACGCTCTACCACTAGTCCACCGCAAACGGTCACTACAATGAGCGCGGGGATAAAAATAACACACGTCAGAATTAGTTGGTAAACATTCATTTGAAGTGAATTATAGAATGAGTGATTTTCAATTATTGATATAATATAATATCAAAATTATATATCAAAAAATTGGGAATATGCTACGTGGTATATATATATATATATATATATATATATATATATATGTGTATATATATGTGTGTATATGTGTGTGTGTGTGTGTGTGTGTGTGTGTGTGTGTGTGTGTGTGTGTTTTTGTGCGTGTGTTCCGGTATGTGTGTGTATTGTGTGTTGTGGTATGTGTGTATGTGTGTGTATGTGTGTATGTGTATGTGTGTATGTGTGCATGTTTTGTGGTATGTGTGTATGTGTGTGTTGTGGTATTTGTCTGTATGTGTGTATTTGTGTTGTCGTTTGTGTGTGTATGTGTGTGTTGTGGTATGTGTGTGCATGTTTGTATGTGTGTAAGTGCATGTCTGTGTATGTATGTGTGTGTTGTGATATGTGTGTATGTGTATGTGTATATATTTGTTTGCGTGTGTGTATGTGTGTATGTGTGTGTTGTGGTATGTGTGTGCATGTTTGTATGTGTGTAAGTGCATGTCTGTGTATGTATGTGTGTGTTGTGATATGTGTGTATGTGTATGTGTATATATTTGTTTGCGTGTGTGTATGTGTGTATGTGCGTGTGTTGCGGTAGGTGTGTGTATGTGTATAAGTGTTGTGGTATGTGTGTGTATGTGTGTGTATGTGTGTGTGTTGAAGTATGTGTGTATGTGTGTGTGTGTTGTGGTATTTGTGTGTGTATGTGTGTGTTCGGTATGTGTGTGTATGTCTGTGTTGTGGTATGTGTCTATGTGTGTGAATGTGTGTGTATGCGTGTAAGTGCATGTCTGTGTATGTGTGTATGTGCGTATGTGTGTGTTGTGGTGTGTGTGTGCGTTAAAAAATCATACGTCAGAATTAGTGTGTAAACATTAATTTGAAGTGAATTATAGAATGAGTGATTTTCAATAATTGATAAAATTTAATCAAAATTACGTACAAAAATTGGGAATATGCTACGTAGTATATATATATATATATATATATATATATATATATATATATATATATATATATATATATATATATATATATATGCGTGTGTGTATGTGTGTGTATCTGCGTGTGTTGCAGTATGTGTCTGTATGCGTATGTGTTGTCGTATGTATGTGTATGTGTACATGTGTATGTGTATGTGCTGTAGTGTGTGTAAGTGTGTGTTGTGGTATTTGTGTGTGTATGTGTGTGCATGTGTGTATGATTGTGTTGTGGTGTGTGTATGTGTGTGCATGTTTGTATGCGTGTAAGTGCATGTCTGTGTATGTGTGTTAGTGTGAGTGTGTGTGTGTTGTGATATGTGTGTGTATGTGTATGCTTTGTAGTATGTGTGTAGTGGTATTTGTGTGTATGTGTGTGTATGTGTGTGTTTTGGTATGTGTTTGTATATATATATATATATATATATGTGTGTGTGTGTGTGTGTGTGTGTGTGTGTGTGTGTGTGTGTGTGTGTGTGTGCAATTTATCTTGCTGATCAATGCACAATTATGATTCTAGTTGATAACACATTGATTATTTTCATATTTACGAACAACTCCTTTAAACACCGGGTGACTTATCGTTATCACATCCAGACGAGTGTTCTGTAGTATGTGAATGACTGGTGATCCTTTGTTGTTTGGCGATAGATATTGGATTGCATGTAACTAAAGGTCATATTGGTTTTGTTACTGTCTCGACATCGCGTGATGTGATCATACTCCAGAACCTAGGTCTGACACATACCACGTGATTCAAACAGTTCACATATTGGTTTGTTAACGTCGGGTCAAAAGAAAGCTTAGTACGTATAACCATTTATCTATTTATCTATCTATCTATCTATTTATCTATCTATCTATCTATCTATCTATCTATCTATCTATCTATCTATCTATCTATCTATCTATCTATATCTATCTATCTATCTATCTATCTATCTATCTTTCCATCTATCTATCTATCTATCTATCTATCTATCTATCTATCTATCTATCTATCTATCTATCTATCTATCTTTCCATCTATCTATCTATCTATCTATCTTTCCATCTATCTATCTATCTATCTATCTATCTATCTATCTATCTATCTATCTATCTATCTATCTATCTATCTATCTATCTATCTATCTATCTATCTATCTATCTATCTATCTATCTATCTATCTATCTATCTATCTATTCTTTCATCCATCATATACATATATAACAAAAGAATTTGACATGATTATGACTTTTTATGTTCAGTCTCAGTTCAGATTTGTATACACATAAGAAAACACAGTTATGGGCGGGTTTCTTTTTTCCTTAGTTTTGACGGATGTGCAATGTTTGATGCTTTAACAATATATTCATAAACACAAATCGCCATGTAAACCTACATTCCTCCATTTACATCCCCAAATCATTGATAAAACGAGGATGATAAATATCAGACAAGACATGGTTTATGTATTATCGTAAGTTTATCTCCTACAGTAGATTAGACCATTAGACGAAGTAGGGTATTTGGAGTTACCCGGATAGTGTTTTATCTTTTGTTCTATTTATATGCTTTATAAGTTAATGTGTGTATATCGGGAACTCCGCCGCTTGTGTAAAACACTTAGAATTTACGTGATCGAAACATGGTTGCAAAACATATTTTGCAGGCAAAACTGTGATCTGCATACAAATATATGTATTTTTATTTGTGTTTCAAATTTTAAAATATTAATGTAAAAGTGGTTTCGTTTCGTTTCATTACTAAGAGACTGGCGCTACGAGATCGTAACATACGCTCATCAGTACAAACATATTTATTATCTGTACCTAATACGAATATATTTTGAAAATATGTATAAACACATTTTGGAAAAATTCAATACAAAATAATGCTTAGTTATCTAGAATTGGCTTATATATTGAATATAGTAATTTAGGTTATATATATTATAAACATAATACCAAAGTTATAATGCTCAAGACGATCGTTTCTGTCAATTAGACTTCATCAGTTGAGCTCCAAATTAAAATAGATATTTAAGAGAATAGCGAATACAACGCATTCTCATTAGGCTTTTAGAATGTTGTCGAAATGTTTACATGAAGTTATTACTACCATATCTCAGCTAATATCTCAAATATTTTTGGTAAACATTGATAAGAGATTGATTGTGTTCTTTCGAACACTCTCTGTTAATTAATCAGAATTATGGCCGATTTATAGGAACGGATACAACAGGCTACGTTTGAGGAGTTTATTGTAATTATAAATACCCATTTGTTCTTTTAACCACCAGTTGATCGCTTTTGGGATGTCTATGAGAAAAAATATTGCATTAAACCTGCATGTAAAATTTTGCGACGACGACAGCTAATATTGCTTTAAAGGCGCATTAGCTGTCTTAATTTTTTTCTTTTTTTACGACTTGTACTTGATGTACATTAACAAATTAGAGCTAAACACAGGCGTAAAAATCTTAAATTCCTATATTTCTGTGAAAATGATTTCAGGTGTAATGTGGTATTCATATACAAATAGTTACGAGTGAAAAAGTGCCAAACATTGGTTTCTCAAGCAATTTTAACAAAATGCATAGAATTTTCATTCCTGTGTATAATTATGTCAATCTAATTAGTAAAAAATGGAAAGAAAAAAAACTCAGTTAATGTCGCTTTAAATTTATCAAAAACGGGTAGAATCAAAGTCCTTGATTAATAATTTAAAAGATACTTTAATAAAATTACTAATTTTATCTGTGAATACAGTAGACTTCAAATCGTGTTGTTTATATGTGAGATTAAACAAAATGATAATGATGAAGGGTAAATGTAGCCTGCTCCAGTCAAGGTTGTCGCCTGTCAAGATCGGGAACAGAAAACAGCAATATAGTACAGACAAGGTCATTGTCAAATATTAAACGGGAACTAGATATTAGACGAATTAAAATAGTGGTAACAATGTAGTTCAACAAACCTTTATGAATGAACTGTTCCAATGCAAACCACCACAAGAAAATTAATCCGTTATTATTGTTAAATATTGTTCTCAAAATGAAAAAAAACAAAAACAAAAAACAAAAAACAAAAACCCATATATTTTATAAAATGACAGCTATGGAAATGCAATATCCACTTCCGACACAATTTAGTTATATGAAGGTTAAATTGTTTGCATATAGATGCATGGATGTACGATGAGGGAAGAACTGGGGCTATTCCAGTTTCTAGTTTCTAACCGTTGCTGATAACGTATTACTTAAACATATTAGAATGTTGTTCAGAAATATCTATATATTTTGCAGGCAAAACCGTGATCTGCATACAAATATATGTATTTTTATTTGTGTTTCAAATTTTAAAATATTAATGTAAAAGTGGTTTCATTTCGTTTCATTACTAAGAGACTGGCGCTACGAGATCGTAACATACGCTCATCAGTACAAACATATTTATTATCTGTACCTAATACGAATATATTTTGAAAATATAAAATATAAAATATAAAATATAAAAACAGCAATATAGTAAAATATAAAATATAAAATATAAAATATAAAAACAGCAATATAGTACAGACAAGGTCATTGTCAAATATTAAACGGGAACTAGATATTAGACGAATTAAAATAGTGGTAACAATGTAGTTCAACAAACCTTTATGAATGAACTGTTCCAATGCAAACCACCAAAAGAAAATTAATCCGTTATTCTTGTTAAATATTGTTCTCAAAATGAAAAAAAAACAAAAACAAAAAACAAAAAACAAAAACGAAAAACCCATATATTTTATAAAATGACAGCTATGGAAATGCAATATCCACTTCCGACACAATTTAGTTATATGAAGGTTAAATTGTTTGCATATAGATGCATGGATGTACGATGAGGGAAGAACTGGGGCTATTCCAGTTTCTAGTTTCTAACCGTTGCTGATAACGTATTACTTAAACATATTAGAATGTTGTTCAGAAATATATCTATATATTTTGCAGGCAAAACGGTGATCTGCATACAAATATATGTATTTTTATTTGTGTTTCAAATTTTAAAATATTAATGTAAAAGTGGTTTCGTTTCGTTTCATTACTAAGAGACTGGCGCTACGAGATCGTAACATACGCTCATCAGTACAAACATATTTATTATCTGTACCTAATACGAATATATTTTTGAAAATATGTATAATCACATTTTGGAAAAATTCAATACAAAATAATGCTTAGTTATCTAGAATTGGCTTATATATTGAATATAGTAATTTAGGTTATATATATATTATAAACATAATACCAAAAGTTATAATGCTCAAGACGATCGTTTCTGTCAATTAGACTTCATCAGTTGAGCTCCAAATTAAAATAGATATTTAAGAGAATAGCGAATACAACGCATTCTCATTAGGCTTTTAGAATGTTGTCGAAATGTTTACATGAAGTTATTACTACCATATCTCAGCTAATATCTCAAATATTTTGGTAAACATTGATAAGAGATTGATTGTGTTCTTTCGAACACTCTCTGTTAATTAATCAGAATTATGGCCGATTTATAGGAACGGATACAACAGGCTACGTTTGAGGAGTTTATTGTAATTATAAATACCCATTTGTTCTTTTAACCACCAGTTGATCGCTTTTGGGATGTCTATGAGAAAAAATATTGCATTAAACCTGCATGTAAAATTTTGCGACGACGACAGCTAATATTGCTTTAAAGGCGCATTAGCTGTGTCTTAATTTTTTTCTTTTTTTACGACTTGTACTTGATGTACATTAACAAATTAGAGCTAAACACAGGCGTAAAAATCTTAAATTCCTATATTTCTGTGAAAATGATTTCAGGTGTAATGTGGTATTCATATACAAATAGTTACGAGTGAAAAAGTGCCAAACATTGGTTTCTCAAGCAATTTTAACAAAATGCATAGAATTTTCATTCCTGTGTAAATTTGTTTTTTGTTAATTATGTCAATCTAATTAGTAAAAAATGGAAAGAAAAAAAACCCAGTTAATGTCCCTTTAAATTTATCAAAAACGGGTAGAATCAAAATCCTTGATTAATAATTTAAAAGATACTTTAATAAAATTACTAATTTTATCTGTGAATACAGTAGACTTCAAATCGTGTTGTTTATATGTGAGATTAAACAAAATGATAATGATGAAGGGTAAATGTAGCCTGTTCCAGTCAAGGTTGTCGCCTGTCAAGATCGGGAACAGAAAACAGCAATATAGTACAGACAAGGTCATTGTCAAATATTAAACGGGAACTAGATATTAGACGAATTGAAATAGTGGTAACAATGTAGTTCAACAAACCTTTATGAATGAACTGTTCCAATGCAAATCACCACAAGAAAATTAATCCGTTATTCTTGTTAAATATTGTTCTCAAAATGAAAAAAAAAACCAAAAAACAAAAACGAAAAACCCATATATTTTATAAAATGATAGCTATGGAAATGCAATATCCACTTCCGACACAATTTAGTTAAATGAAGCTTAAATTGTTTGCATATAGATGCATGGATGTACGATGAGGGAAGAACTGGGGCTATTCCAGTTTCTAGTTTCTAACCGTTGCTGATAACGTATTACTTAAACATATTAGAATGCTGTTAAGAAATATCTAAGGATCATTGTTACAATGTTTCAAGGTAATGGAGTCAAACGTCAAGTTCACACACACCCAAGTAAACAGTTTGTCATCAATTTTAAAACATTTTTATCTCTTCTGCATAGTTGCGTTTGCAATGCTAGATAACCGTTTGAGTCCACGATGATATACATAAACCCTATACCCGTATTTCGGTACCAGCTGATTATGTTATAACAAAGTCAACGTTCGTATTCCAAATCCCTCCGAACTATACATATGTCTTAAATACAAACCGAACTGATGGAATCTTATTGACAAAAACGATCGTCTTGAGCATGTTTTGGCGGCGTGGCATGATTGTTTATAATATTAACACGTTCACCAGGTTCTTAAAATTGTGAATATTACAAAAGCAACTAAAATATTGATGCTTTCAGAGGAATATAGAATCCGAATCCGATTTTTACTTATGTGATTTTTCTGTATTTAGAGAATATTTATCACTAGTCTGCAGGTAGGCACACTTTTCAGCTTATAGAAGCTACCCGATCAGACAATTCAGATACAGTAAAACAAGTAAGATCATATATAACAGCTCTTCATGTCTCGCGTATAAGGATCACAGCACCGGATCCTAATGACTGGAATAATCAATATATATATATATATATATATATATATATATATATATATATATATATATATATATATATATATATATATATATACATATATAAAATACAAGGAAGTGTGACTGTAAAAGTGTAAATCCGACCAACCGATTTGAATACAGTAAATATGTCTGCTGAGGCTAATGTTGAATACCACTTAGACATTGTGTTTTCATGGCGATACAACGACATGTACAATGTCGTCTAAGTGGTCAAAGGAAGAATTTTCAAGAGAATAGTAAAGAGGTGCTTCCAAACTTGTGGATCCTGAAAAAGTGCAATACAATCATAAGTATAGAGAAGAAGTACCAAATGAAATTCTAAATTCCAAGTCCACGAGAATACGACAAATTACATATAACAAAGGTCTTAAGACGGAGAACAATGGCGAATCCCAAACAGGATGGGACCAGGTGTCTGGAAGTAAACAGCGTCTCCTGTTAGCATGTCACACCCGCCGCAAATGTTCCATGGAAACATTTCGACGAAAAAGTAATGAAACGCAAAGATTGTGTTGTATGGAATCCTAAATGTTGTCAAAAGAAGAGAGTGAAAGTATCTGAATATGAGACAGGTGTATCTACCCATGACTAAAAATTAAAAGAAAGACTTTTTAGCATCACAGACAACTCTTTTTTTTCACTAAAGGTGGTATCCGAAAATTTAAATATCTAGTGATTGGCTATCATGATACTTATTTTGTCCAACACCACTCTGATTCTACACATAAATACACTGAAGTTGATGTAAAAATATTCTGGAATTTCTTATAGACAATATATCTGTAATGTTTGGAGACGTGGTCTTTCAACAAACTGTGCCTCTTTATTGTCCGACCTGTTCCTTTATTCATACGAAGCAGACTTCATTCAGAAACTGCAGAATCAAAAGAAGAAAAAGTTAGTGGTGTCCTTTAATATGACATTTAGATATATCGACGACGTTTTGTCAATTAATAATGACAATTTTCATACATAGGTCAATGCGATATATCTCAGAGAACAAGAAATTAAATATACAACAGAATCAAGCACTCACGCTTCATACTTGGATATTTTACTTAATATAGACACAGACGGGAAATTGGCAACTAAGCTATACGACAAACGCGACGATTTCGGCTTTTCCATCATCACCCGCATATAGAGTTTATATTTCACAAATGATCCGATATGTCAGGGCGTGTACAACATATGAAGATTTCATATACAGAGGTAAACTACTTACTGACAAAATATTGACACAGGGATAACGAAAACCGCGTTCAATGTCAACGTTCTGCAAATTTTACGGATGGTATTATAGTCTTGTTTGCGATTACTCTGTTTCACTAAGTGAAATGATGAGTTGCCTTTTCGTTGGCGGTTGTTGAGACGTCTGTACCAATTGTGACGAGGATTCACTCCTCACGTATTTCATTGGACTTGACTGTGGACTCAAAGGGTATGGCCGTTCGACAGGGGATGCTTACCCCTCCATAGTACCCGATCCCACCTCTTGGTTTCCAGAGACATTCTATTGATTTATACTTTGGTATCTGAGATTTTTTTATATTTCTAGTTATTATTTTACATATAAGTAAAAAGAAATACATTCGTAAAATGAAAGAGGATAAAAGCTGATATAAGAAACGGGTGTTTATTCTTGAAATGCCGATTAAAGTGAAACATTAAACACGATTTTAAAGTTGATTATTATTTATGCTGAACATTACGGAAGCTGACACGTTTAACATGAAAAATGAAAAATGTGTCTTTATGACATGGAAAATGAAAACAAATGTGTCGTTATGACATGGAAAATGAAAACAAATGTGTCGTTATGACATGGAAAATGAAAAATGTGTCGTTGTAACGACTTATGTTTTGTAATAACCTATGAATTATCTTGTTATATCAATATGTGTGTGTTAACACACAGACACAGACAGACACACACACACACACACACACACACACACACACACACACACACACACACACACACACACACACACACACACACACACACACACACACACACACACACACACACACACACACACACACACACACGGTACCTATTTGTACAGTGAACATATCGGAGCAACCGATCCCTGACCTCACTTATTTATAGCTCTCCTTCAGACCTTGACTTAAGTCATAATACAATGTACTTTATTTTGGTTGTGCATTCAGGTATACATGTGTTTATGTGCGAAACACATTAATACATTATATATCCCAGAATGCACTTAAAGTTCGGTACAGTTAAACGCGACATGGTCAAAATATGGTTTGATAGTGACGAAGGAAACGCCCACTCACCACACTGGTATTATTCCATGGTGAAATATAGAATCTGCCAGTGGAAGACACATACACAAACACACACACACACACACACACACACACACACACACACACACACACACACACATGTATGAAACATGATCACGAGCACCAACACATGTCATGTGCTTTGCGGAAATTGATTTATAAACTTCGCATATTAGGTGGTGAAGGCGACTGTACACTAGTGGGTAGATTTTATTTTACATGTAATGCGCTTTCTCTTTCTCTCTCTCTCTCTCTCTCTCTCTCTCTCTCTCTCTCTCTCTCTCTCTCTCTCTCTCTCTCTCTCTCTCTCTCTCTCTCTCTCAGTCAGTCTTTTTTGTACCATAGATGTTGGTGATGGGTACGCCTTTTGTTGACTACTAACAAATATGACAGGATGGGAAACGCCAAATATTCCAAGACCTGCACGGTGCGTCATTTACATTTTCCAATCGGTACATGTGTTAAATCACCTCGAATACTGTCTCCATGCAAGTTTCTTTCCTAGCATATCTTGAGTTCTTCTTGCAAAATATTGATTACAGAGTTAAACCTACTGACAGAAAGTTGTCTCTGACGGATCGGATCTGAAGTGTTGTCGTCTGCTGCGTCCAGATAGTGAAATGGCGAAGCAAGTGCGAGATGTAATCGTTATCGGCGCAGGATTAAGTGGTAAGTCCAATATAAAGTTTATTTAAATACTCCGAAAATATCATTGCTTATATAGGCCAACAATATGATAAGATCCCGGTTAAAATATCCGTCTGTATGTTATTTGGTGTATACGAATACCCTGATATTTTGACATTTTCATCTTGACAGTTTGAATTTCTATGTTTTGTTTCCGATGCAATTGTAGTATTAACTATGACGTAGCAATTTTGAAATATGAGAATATTTCATCACTCATTTAGTCTCTAATATCGTGTTCTCACTTTATGATTTACCGGGGCTTTTACCAAACAGTGAGAACATAATATTATTACTAAATGTTTCCCCGTGTATAATGATTATTTGATTATATTACCAATTGTGTAATTGATGGTGTAACCACTTAAATTAACACCTATTAGATTTACATATCCAGAGAGTATACCTACAGTAACTAATGATATTGAAGTTTATATTAAAGCAAAGCATGCATTGAATGAATACAGAAATGCGTCAATTGTTTCATTTAAAATGTCTTTCGCTAATCGATTTTCTTACGAGGTAAAATAATGGGCCTAAAGTCACCAAATTTACTAAATATTCAGGTTCGACTTTTATTTTTTTATCTTGAATATGTAGTTGTTTTAAAAACTTGTGGATGTGTATTTGACAAGGAAACACATTGTAGTCTGATTTATTTTATTCACATACAAAAAATTGCTCATATTTATGGTTTTCTGTCGAAAATGACAAACGTTCTTAAGTATGGTGCTAAAATGTTAGAATGTACTCAAATTATTATTTTTTTTCTTTACTGTTAGAATGCACTCAAAATATATTTTTCTTTTTCTTTATTGCTAGAATGTACGCAAATTATATTTTCTTTTTCTTTAAATAATAATTCCTTTTAACTCTATATGATTATTTACAATTGTATGCCATACATATACACGATTGTTCAGTTGCAGCATAGGTTTGGTGACTTTGGGCCCTGGCCTCTCGGATTGTACTTAAAACCACACTCCTGTCACGGTAAACATACTTCCTCATCAGTGTCTGAGCACGGTAAATAAAAGCCGATTTAAACAATTTATCAAACAATCAAAAATTTATCGACGATTTCGGTTTTCTCATCGTAAATTTGCCACATTTAAGTAGTATGTGAAGTAATATGGTGATTGATTATATCTCACAAATGATACGATATGCTGGCTCATGTTCAACATATGGATATTTCATATACAGAGGTAAACTACTTGCTGACAAGTTATTGGCACAGGATTATCGCGTTTGGTGTCAACGTTCCGTAAATTTTACGCTCGGTTTACGCGCCTTGTTTGCGGTTACTCTGTTTCCCTAAATGAAATGTTGAGTTAACTGTTCGATAGCGGTTGTTGAGTCGTCTGTGCCTTACCTATTTTTTACTAACTATAGACACAGACGGGAAATTAACGACTAAGCTATATGACAAATACGACGATTTAGGCTTTCCCGTCGTTAATTTTCCACATTTAAGTAGTAATATCCCACAATCACCCTCATATAGAGTTTACATTTCACAAATGATCCGATATGCCAGGGCGTGTACAGCATATTTCAAATGCAGAGGTAAACTACTCACTGACAATTTATTGACACATATGCTTTTGATGTCAACGTTCCGCAGATTTTACGTCGGTATAATAGTCTTTTTTGCGACTACTCTGTTTCACTAAGTGAAATGTTGAGTTACCAGTTCTATGGCGGTTGAGACGTACCAATTATGACGAAGATTCGTTCCACACATATTACATTTTAATTTGACTGTGGACTCACGGCGGTTGTGACCGGTCGACAGGGGATGCTTACTCCTCCTTGGCACTTGATCCCACCTCTTGATTTGAAGAGGCCCGTGTTTGTCCATTTTTTACCAGATTTGTACCTATATCCTGAACATCCTAATGATTTATACCTTGCTATCTGAAAGCTTTTATATTATATGGTGGCGGTCATTTTTAAATGGCGGAAAAGAGAACTCGATTACGATGAATGGGCCACCGTACTTCCGCAAGTAAATTGACAATCTTTCTAAAAAATGAGCCTAGGTTGCACTGGGGTTCGAATCCGCGCTGACTAGATTCAATGGTTAAAAGAGCGTTGGTCTATCTATTCGGACATGGAGGTCACTATGTAAACGTATGGTTTACATGTTGAACATAGATGTTAGATTATATAGATGGCTGTTATTCGTCATTTTTCAGATTGCTTTCAGAATAGAATTGCAAAGCGTCTTAGACTACTTTAGCCTTTTCATCTAAATTAAATGAATGTTTCTTCAACAAAACAAAAATATTCTATGATAAAAAATGAATGGAACTGCATGAGATTCTGTACAAACACCTTCATGAAGAATCCCTTACATAACAACATCGATCGATTGATATGTACAATAAGGCTAAGTTGATCAATACACTATTCCAACCGAATGCTTATGTTAGTATGGCTTCATTCAGTTGCCCCTTGATTGTTACGCAATGTCCCCGAGAGTTAATTTGGTTGAGGAAGCTGCTTGATTATGAAAAGAACTGTACTTATCTATTTCGAGAAGACATACTTTTCCTGAATTATTAAATAGGACGATAGTTCATTGCGTATGTATTTGTCACGATATAAAATCAAGATATATCTACACATTACGCCAAGTTGCGAAACAAAGTGACTCTGATTCATATCGTGTTGCAAAACTTTTTAAAAATATATTTCGGTTATTTCAGGATTAAGATATAGTTAACTCATATACTTTTTTGTCTTGCGAGAGTTTTTACATTGATTCAAAATATTAGATTATATTGTTTTTATAATTTAATCGTGAAGTAATATGGTGTGTTTTATAACTTAATCAGTCTCTCATTTTTATGTTATAAGAATTTCGATCACCTGAGTATGTCGATCCTTTCTCGTTGTTCAGGATGCCGACATTTAAAAACAGTTTGGGTTATTTTTATTGTTTTTCATCTAGAAATGATGAGTGGGTGAATTAAAAAAATAATTTAATACGAGAATTTGAATCATATGATAGTATAGTAGTATTGTTTCATTTTTACGAGGTGACGTATTTATCGTTTAGTTGTGATCAAATTTAAGATGGCTGTCTGCTGAATAACTACAATTCTCAATATCTGTTTTCTTGAATATAGTGAATACTACAAACTATTTCTTATAGGAATATGAAAGAGAACTTCAATCTTCTTTAATCTTATACGAGGCACATCCCTATTCAACTGCAAATTTAGGTTGAAAATTTGTGATCCTTGATTTGTTTACTTTTATCCATACGCTAAAAACAAGAGTTCACAGGAGAATGCAATGCTTTTAATGACAGATCTTTGCAAAATGATAAAGACACTAAGTTTATCAATTATGTTTTATGAATATGTATACAGAAGATAGAATCGATAATAATGCAAACACGGTTAAGCTATTCCTACGATATTTATTCGCGTTGTAGCACATGTGTTTACGAGATGACGTATGTACGTTTATTGTTATTGTCGGTATCGAAGAGTTTCTGTGATTCTGTTAGGACCATTTACCGCTAATTACGTAAATAGAATCTAGCTGCTACCGAAAAATATAGTTAGTGTTTTTTTAATTTATAAGAAAATGTAGAATTTATTTGATTACGCAAATTATTAATGAAGATAATTAAATGATTACGTGGAGAGAAATATCAAACGAAATATTTATAGATCAATTCTTAGGTCAATGTCTCACTAATAAATTTCATGTTATAATTACTGACACCTGCATAGCTACCAAAGTGGTGGATAATGTTTAAATACAGTTTTGTGTGTAAGAAAATAATACATGTGATATACAGACGATGAGACCAACATTTCTCTGTGTATTCCAGAGCGTGTTGTACACACCATTCAACAGATTTTACAGGCATTACGTAATTGAAGCTGTATCATCTTGTTCTGTTCTTTGATTTATTTACACAGAACAATTTGAGCTAGTTCAATCGATTTTTCCTTGAAAAATATATTTTGTATCTTCTCAAATAATAAACTGAGGATTTTAATTGACAATATTGAAATAAAAGCTATGGATTATCTGTGAATAAAGTAGAAATTCGGTTACAAATTAAATAGTGATACAAAATGGCGTCGATTTCATTACAATTAAGCAGGTGATCTTTTACCGAACGCATCTAAATTTACTTTGTTCCAATTGTAAGTACATGTATATAAATCTCAGATACAAAAGTATAAATCTTTAGCATGTCTAGGATATAGATACAAATCTGGTAACAATTGGAGAAACACGAACCTCAGGAAATCAAGAGGTGGGTTCAGATGCCATGGAGGAGTACGCATCTCCTGTTGATCAGTTACACCCGCCGTGAGTTCACAGTCAAATTCAAATGAAGTAAGCCATAACGAATCCTCGTAACAATTGATACAGACGTCTTAGCCATTGCTATCGAACAGGCAACTCAAGGTTTTTAATTAGTGATACAGAGTAATCGCAAACAAAACTATTATATCGACCGTAAAATTTGTGGAACGTTGACATCAAACGCGGTTTTCGTTATTCCTGTGTCAATAATTTGTCAGTGAGTAGTTTACCTCTGTATATATAACATTCATATGTTGGACACACCCTAACATATCTGATCATTTGTGAAATATAACGTCATATGCAGGTGATTGTTTGATATTACTACTTAAATGTGGGTTTCAAATACTATTAACATCTTACACTCTAATAATGTTTATATTAAGGCCAGGACAAAAAAGATTTTAAACGAAGAGAGAAATTAGATTACTTTTTTCCCTAATTTTTCATAATTTCACTTTTCGTTACAATTCATATATAGCAAACATGAACATGATTGCAGTTATTCATGACATTTTAATAAAAATAACATGTATATTCATAATATTATATTTTTTTTATTTATTTGTTTTATGATAAAACGATGTTATTATATATAAAGTTATTACTATAAAACTGGACTTTTCGCCCCATACTTTATTCGCTCTTTAAAGCATATTCACCTCAGTCGTTTTAATTCCGCCTCAAATTACAATAGTGCATATCCGATCTTGAATTATTTAGTTAGAAAAAAAATCGCCTTTCGCAAGCCCATTGTCATAGTGATTACACCCCACCTAAAATAAGAAATAGATAGACATGTTATAAGTTTATTTAAAAAAAGAAACCTTATAATATCAGGACTTTTCAAATTTAGATCGTTTTTTCAGTAACTGACATTTAAACGTACTAAGACTGGAATATCGACATTTTGTTAATGCCGCTATAACTCAATGGTACTTGATTGACTAAAGGTTTATTACACATTCTATCGATTAGAAGGGTGTTATTGGTGATATTTATGCCAGTATATTTGCATTGTAATGACGATGAGCGTGACCTTATCATGACCGGATTTCCCTTTAAAATCGTTGTCAAGATTTCTTTCCACTAAGGAAGATTATAAAACTCGTTTGTTGACTGGTTTTGTTAATTGTGGAATGGTTATTGCAATGAAAGTAACGATTTAGCACATGCTTTATATTTGCATTTATGTTATTTATGCATTGCTGCGAAAATGATATTGACCTACTGGTATGAAAGAGTGTTTTATTTCAATGATTAAGAGAACGGATTTGTAGACCAATACAATTTACATGTATTAACGACATTGATAAATTGTTCTGCCATGTAATTCAAATCCATTTTCTACTTTTTCCAGAAAATGACTTTTCATAGAAAGACTTTTGTTTAAACTTGAGACACTGCGCAACATCCGGGAAACATGTAAAACCAGGTGCTGCCAAGCATATGTACTATATAAATGTACTATCGTTTACAGTATACATTGAGTTTGAACATTTTATAACAAGTTCATGTGAATGGACTTTTAGTGAAGAGGATATCATTTTTCAAAATGATATAATTACCTATACAGTGAAGTTTTCCAAACACAACACTATCAACTACTGTCCGAGATATTGGTGAAAAAGATAATTTAAAAATCACAGATACCAATTATAAATCTACAGGATGTCCTGAATGCAATATACAGATCTGGAAATTTTGGTCAAACACGGACCTCTGGAAACCCAGGGGTGGGGTCAAGTGCCATGCCGGAGTATTGCCTTTTTCACTAGTGTGTAATTCGTTCCCGTCTGTCACGTTTTGCCAGCAAATACTATATACTGAAATCCTTGTAAAGAATGGACACTTGACTCCTATATTTTGAAAACTAAATAGAATTGTGTCATAAATAAACTAGCTACATGCATTTAATATAAAAAATCTCAGATACCAAAATATAAATCAATAGAATGTCTAGGATATAGATACAAATCCGGTTAAAATGTACGAACACGGACCTCTGGAAACCAAGAGATGGGATCAGGTGCCATGGAGGAGTAAGCATCCCTTGTCGACCGGTCACACCCGCTGTGAGTTCACAGTCATGTCCAATGAAATACGTGAGGAGTGTATCCTCGTCACAATTGGTACAGACGTCTCAACAACAGCCAACGAAAAGGCAACTCAACATTTCACTTAGTGAAACAGAGTAACCGCAAACAAGACTATTATACCGACCGTAAAATTTGCGGAACGTTGATATTAAACGCGGTTTTCGATATCCCTGTGTCAATATTTGTCAGTGAGTAGTTTACCTGTATATGAAATCTTCATATGTTATACACGCCCTGGCATATCGGATCATTTGTGAAATATAAACTCCATATGCGGGTGACTGAGGGATATTACTACTTAAGAATGGAGCATGCCCGTTTACAATTTCGCCAATCAGATCTAAAACTAACTTATTACCTTTTCACCGAACTTGACCTTTTAACCGAACTCCAGAGGTTTCCATGGAACATTTGCGACGGTTTTGCATGTTAGCAAGTCAAGGAGACTTCTTCCGGGCATCTAGTCTGTTTGGGAATCGCAAATGTTCTTCGTTATCAGTCCGCTGTTATATCTGATTTGTCATACTGTGATGGACATGGAGTTTCAAATTTCTATTCATGCTTCTTAATTATACTTTGAAAATCATATATTTAACTATCAATATATGGTATCTGAATCTGTTATCAGTTCAGTAATGAGGAATAAACGAAGTTTTACTATAATTTGGTATCATTGTTGAATGGTTTTGTACTCGTCTAATTAAACCCGGTATCGAGCTACTCATGTATAATGGCTGTATCTTGAAGACATCAATATATTAGTTATCTATAGAAATAGTATCTCTTCAGCCTCTGACTGTTTGTGGTTTCTTTAACGAAGCAATATAAGCTCTTACTGTGTACCAGTGTGTGTGTGTATGTGCGAAGAGTTTTAAAATGAAAAACCTACTTGCACCAGGTGTCTGTGGTTCAATGGTTAGAGCATCCATTTTCAAACATTAAAAAGCATATAGTCCCTCACCTTCAGTCAGCGCGGGTTTTGAATCTAGTTGGATCCCCATCAAATCATGTAAGAAAACATATATTAATTTACTTACACCCGACGTGTATTTCTCGAAGTGTATTCATGTTTCCTAATTGTTTAGTTTGATGTTTTATATTATAGAATTAAAGCAAAGAACATTAATTTATTTGAAGGTCTGTCAGCTGCTAATCTTCTGCACAGCAATGGCTTAGACGTTTTAGTTCTTGAAGCACAAGATCGTGTTGGAGGCCGGACACTCACAATACACGTATGTACATATCCCCTAAATTAAAAACCACCAACAACGGTGAAGGAGGTACATAGTAGTAGGGGTATTAAATATTTAACAATAACTCGATATCAAGCGCCGGTTCCGGCAATTTACCTTCTATATCTTACTACACTTACGGCCCCGCTGCTTAATTTCAATGTGAAAGTGACCAGTTATCTCGAGGTTATTTTATTTTTAAATTGTTATTTTTACATTATTATTTTTACTAGTGCTGCAAAACATCCATTCTGTATAGAGTATCATTGAGTACCGTCGAGCTTGAGAGTCAGGCGGGGCGGAAAAAACTTTAGCCGGGGCCGGGGTACCATCTTATATTTGTATTTGTGCTGTATATATATATATAATAGTGAATGTTTGACTCTGATACAATATAGGAACTACTGACTTATGAGATCAATTAAACTCACTCGGTGTATAAAACATATTAAAAGATCACAAGATTATTCCGAGTTGTTATCATGAGCTATGGAAGAGTCGGAATGTACGACAATACATATGTATACATATATTTAACATACATATGTAAAGGCGGATGAAAATCAACATCCTGGAAAATACAACTACATTAGTCAGTTATAGAGAGGTGGTTTTAATAGCGAGGTTCCAATGTAGTTTGATAGTAAGAGTGGTACATATATTGGATCCATCTGTATACTGTGACAGAAAATATTTCTCAATAAATATGCACAGAAATTATGCAGCAAAAACTTCCAAGGCATTCTAAAGATACGGAAGTTGTACCAGTGACATGGTATTCATGTTTTATGATGTAATAATTATGGATATACTTTTCCCACAGAATGATAAAGTAAATTATGTTGATCTTGGAGGAGCCTATGTTGGACCAACGCAGGACAAGATCCTTCGAATTGCAGATGAATTTGGAATTAAAACATTTTTGACCAACGAAAAGGAAGATCTCATTTACTTTACCAAGGTTTGACTTTAAATTCGGTTTTATGTTCATAATATTTTACTACAATATTGGTTTAATTTGTTCATATTTGCAATCCAGTAGAGAACGACAGACCAATTTTAAAGGGGCATAACTGTGTGTTTTTAATTCTTTCTTTTTTACTACTAACATTGTTGACAATAACAAAAATGATTATATACCGGTATAAGAATTACTTAAATTCCTACACATTTTGTGAAAATTGCTTGAGAAACCCAGTTTGTCATTTATTCGTTTACAAATGATTAATTTGACATTACTATTTGCATATCCATACGACACTATATTTGATATTATTTTTACAAAATATATAGAAATTTAAAACGTTTTATGCCTTTGTATACTTCTTATTTGCTATTTGTGTATAAATCTGTTTAAAGTAGTAAAAACGATATTTGTATTTAAAACATATAGTCAATGATCCTTTAAACAACATAAGTGCAGCTCATGGGTGAAAAGATTACGGTATTCAATGGATGTTAGGTTAGTTTCATAGGATTGGAATACTTTATCATATTTCGCAAATGGTAGTGTCTCGGAGAGAAAAGATAACTATTGCTTTTTTCACATAATTTACGAATTACATTTATTCATTTGGTATTGAATGTGGTCGTTAATTCAGATGATCTCTTCAGGATTGGACAAACACGGACCTTTGAAAAAAAACAGAGGTGGGATCGGTTGCCATGGAAAAGAGAGCATCTCTGTTGACCTGTCACATCCTTCGCGGGTTCAAAGTCAAATTCAAATCAATTATAATCTTGAATTGTGATTATGTTCTAATTGCCTTTAAAACGGTAATGAACTTTGTGAATGGATCTTCGTAAAAAAAATTCTAAGCTCCCCTTCTGTTATGAACGGATGCCGAGCTAATATTCATCATTTTCATTGATGATTTCTTAAACAAAATGAGTTCTCTTATTTCTCGTTCATGTTGTGATGAGCTGATGTGTTTGCAAAACGAATGCCTACCACAGAATTATTACGAAAAAAGTTATCAAACAAATCCCTGAATAATTTCAAAACTTTTGTAAAACTCCATTTTATTAATATCAAAATGAAAACACTTGTTTTATTTCCTTTATGTAAATTTTTTATCTAAAAATTAAGCATTAACAACAAAATAATAATCAAGGGTTTTTGTTCTTCTCAGGGTCGACCTCGACGGTTTCATGGTGCTTTTCCACCTATGGGTAGCTTCTTGGCTTACCTGGATATTAATAATTTCTTTAGACTGATGGATAAAATGGGGAAAGAGGTAGGTTTCTATATCTTATTTTACCATTTTCTATCTGAATATATCTATATACTATGGCCAAAGATATGTATTTGTGTCAATGCGTATGATACAGTATGTACCATTTTCCTTACTTTTCTGTCGCGCATCAATCGTTAAGGAGTAGAATCATATATATTGATATATGTTTATAATTATGATTTTACTTCATTTGAGTTTCTGACTTTTATTTACCATTATAATATATACAGAGTACAATTACCAAAACTTATAATCAATAGACAGTCCAAAAGATAATTTTTAAAATATGTTGATTTATCACAACTAAGTGGAAAATCTGGATTTTGGGATTCCTATAGTTTAATCCTGCACTCGATTTTGATATTCATGCACATACCTTTGAATACAGTGCAATTATTCGATATGATTTCATAGTGGTAAGGGAAAATTATGAAATAAATAAATATAAAGTCGTTAAAAGAACTCAGTTAAGTAGGAATTTAACATATTGCTAGTACAGCTCTTCGGAAATCCGGGGTTGTATCGCATATCGGCAGAACTGAGCTGAGGGAATCTCAACATCCGGATATTCTCGAAAAAAACGCCATATTCCACGGATCTCTTGCCGGATCAGGTGCTTGGATGATTACCAGATCCACAGTGATTCTACAGTCAAATTGAAATAAAGATGAATAAAAAATAAATACTTATTGCATTCGGAATGCCTGTAGACTATTCAATAACTATTGTTAAATAAATTACTCAACATGTTAGTACATTATTCTGTTCACGTTATTCTTGATTCTTTTTTTAGATTCCCGCCGATGCACCTTGGAAGGCACCACAAGCAGAAATTTGGGACAAAATGACCATGCAAGATTTTATAGATAAACACGTGTGGACAAAGTAGGTGTTTTATATTTTCATGTATACAAACTTGTAATAAATTCCGCCAACTTGATTTTATTCATTTGGGAAAAGATTTCATATAAATGACTGAAAGCTTTGGATATGTTATCAAAGTTCATTCATAGTGTTGTTAAAATGATCCAAAACAAATGCTTAAGACAATCATGTTTGTCAATAAGACTTACTTCACAATTTGAGTTCTAATCTAACATATATGTGTAGTTCCGAAAGAGAAAACGATTTAATGCAAAACAAATACTAAACCTAAATACGTTGCCAATTTCAACTAAGAATAACCACTTTCTTAGCTTTTCAGGTTTTTAGAATTCAAAAGACGCTATCCATATGAAATATTTCTTTTGTTAAAACTATTTTTCTGCTATCGAAATACTAGTTTACTGGATTTATATATACCACGGGGACTAAAACGGTCTATTGATTGGCAGTGGTAATGACCCAGTGGTTGGATACAGTTACTGCAAGGTTTCTGTGTGACTTGGAACTTGGGTTGCAGATTTTGTAAGTTCAATAACACTACAGAAATCGCTTTGGTGTTGGAAAAGTAAATACGCCAAAATTTTAAAGCCTTTGAAATATACACCATTGACTAATTCTTTTTTCATTTTGGCAAAAACTGGTTTCGTTCTGTCCATACCTAAAATAATATACTCGTTCTGCTACGGACCTAAATGATTGTTATGATTTTATCATCACACAAGTGATATTAATGTTTTGGAAAATTTCATGTTTATAACATTATACATGTACCTTACAAACAATAAAACCCTGATCCTTTATAGGTACATATTCTAAGTGATTCAAGTTGATATGTCTACCTGACTCAGTATTATAAAAATCTGTACTAAGAATTGATATCTGACGCCATAAAAAACATCTCGATTATTACATGGTCTCACAGTTGACATAAAGACATACCTTGTGTAACTGAACTCACCAACCGATCCGCACTCTTATTGAAGTGAATTCAAAGACTGACTTAAAGACGTATGGTAGTGCTCTAAAATATGATAATGACTTATCATGTATCTGTCTCAACACGACTAATGTTAAATGATTCTAATCTTATCAAGAGCTAAGATAGTCATGCTTTACAGTGGTTTCTCTTTGACCGATTTGGAATTACTTCTTGGCTTTGTATGATGCCACTTTCCGTTCGGGACTATGTTTTTAATTTCAATTGAAGCTGTCAAGATGAAGTCTTATTGACAGAAACGATCATCTTGAACATTCATGTTGGTCTCCTTATTGTTTATTTTGCAAAACTATAATTTTGGTATTATGTTTATAAAATTTCCATACCTGAAGGGAACTTCATGAAATTTTACATATTTCCCTTGAGATCTAGTTGTGTAGTGTAAATTTCCACGCGGGTCAGATCACAAAATGGCTGCCGGACGGCCATCTTTGATTTTGACAATTAAAGATTGTTATCGCTATTTCTCAAAAAATACTGAAGGGATTTAATATATAGATTTTCCTTGAAGTCTAGTTGTGCAGTGAAAATTTTTAGGAGGATCGGATCACAAAATGACTGCCAAGCAACCATCTTGGATTTTGACAGTGAAAGTTTGTTATCGCAATTTCTCAGAAAGTACTGGAGGGATCCTTATGAGATTTAATATATAGGTTTTTCTTGTGGTGTAGCTGTGCAGTGTATCACAAAATCACAAAATGGCTGCCAGGCGGCCATCTGAAATTTTGACAATTAAAGTGTATTTCTTGAAAACCTTTTACATATCTACCACTGAGCCATGTATATTCTTGTTTTTAATGGGTAGACACATTCTTTGGTGTATGGTCTTTTAGTCATTAGGGGGTCCTGCCCCACCCCCTGAAATTTATAATTTTACTTAAAATTTAAAAAACGTTCACAGTCCCACTCTTCAACAATATATATTTTGGATTGTCATTGGAAGGCACATTTATTAGTGCATATGCGGGTCCTGCCCCTCGGGATTTATATTTTTGGTTATAACTTAAAAATCCTTCACAGCCCCACCCTTTAACCATATATATTATTGATCGTTATTGGGAAATACATTCAGTGGTGTATTGGGGGTCCTGTCCTATCCTCTTAAATATATATTTTTACTTATAACTTAAAAACCGTTCACAGCCCCACCATTAAACCATATATAGTTTTGATTGTTATGGGGAGACACATTTAGTGGTGTATATGCGGGTTCTGCCTCACTATCGGAATTTATATTTTCGTTTATAACTAAAAAACCGTTCACAGCCTCACCCTTAAATTATATATATTATTGATTTTTATGGGGAGACACATTTAGTTGTGCATTTGGGGGTCCTGGACCATCGCCTGAAATTTGTATTTTTGCTTATAACTTAAAAACCATTTACAGGCCCACCCTTAAACCATATATATTAATGATTGTTATAGGAAAACACATTCAGTAGTGTATGTGGGGTACTGCCACACCCCTGAAATATACACTTACTACACTTTGCTACATTTGATATCAAAGCAGGGACCCGCGAGACATATTATTACGTGTAATTACTGTTTTTCCTCAATGCAGGTCATGACCAGCATTTTCACTTTTAGCGTTTGACAGGTATGGTTAAGCTATCTTGGAATATAGCAGTTTATATTTGGTATTGTTATAATATTGTGAGAAATCACTTGCCAGATATTTAAGTTTTACTTCAAATTCATTGTTGAGCCACAAAATAAGAGAAAAGAACCATCTGTCATATATCAAATGAAGATAATTCGATGGTGGGCGCCAATATCTCTCTGGGATCTCTTGTTTTAGTTATCCTAGAACTTTTGCAAAATGATCTGCCTGTCATCCATAAGAGGTGGATGACAGGCTGTACGCTTCCTACCGGAAATGACGTAGAACTTCTGTGTCTTCCAGAATGCAGTATATCTACATAAACATGTACATCATGCGTAGATCTATATAGACATGTATTTAAGACATGGGAGAAAAATAATCAACCCCTATCTTGAGGGTATGAAAAAGGAATTTCAATCCTCGGGATGATATTCTTGAATAACAAACCCTAGTCAAGCCTCCGGTTTGTCATTCAAGAATCATATCCTCGGATTGAGATTCCTTTGTCATACCCTCATGGTAGGAGTGATTCTATCAATCAATCAACAAACAGGTCACATAATCAATTACGGTTTTTAGAATGCAATTTAAATTAAATACAGTCATAAGTATGTCATCAATAGTATCCACGTATTTTCATCTTTCAAATTTTCAGATCAGCAAAAGTATTTGTCCAATCTTTTATTCAAGTCAATGTTACTTCGGAACCATATGAAGTGTCTTCGTTATGGTTTCTATGGTATATCAAATGTGCTGGAGGTTCCCGTAGAATATATTCAACACAAAATGGTGGACAGGTACACTTGTTGTAAAATCAAAATGTACAACTGTCCTCATTTCATTTTGCCTGAAGCATGTGTATTTATACTTTATTGTTATGGTTTAAGTTGTGACATTTTAGTATTTAGACCACCTGAGTAAGTCACGTGACTTTTGAAGATGTAGTCACTTCATCGTGATTCAATGTGGATAAACGATTGGATAACTGCATTTCCCCTATCTATTCACAGAAACGATTCTCTTAAAAATAAGACATGATATATAAGCAGTATATGATGAAAAATGGTTTCTTTTTTTATTATGAAGCAATTTCAGGGTAGTTCAACATTTTAAATATAAGATAAATATTAAGGTCTTCATTTCAACTTTCCTCCACAAAATTACATTGTTCTTCAAATTACATCCACTAATATGTGGATTACATGACACCCGGTCCCAATTGTTCATCTACTGATTAAATCTTAACCCTCGGTTAAATATCATAACCAAGGATTAATTTATCTTAGGGTTAAATTCTGTTGCTCAATGATTTGTTAAAAATTAATGTAACTTTTGTTAAATCATCGCTTAAATATTGGAAATTTAGCCATATTTTGAAGCTCGGTTATATATCTTTAACTAATTGAGGACTCTATTTTCAAAATGACTGAAGGATTGACTTTGTTTTCAAATTCAATTCTGGTTAGATTTAACCATTTGATGAACAACTGGGTCCTGCAGTTGTAACATATGACATATTATAAATTATATTTTGGAAATGCAGTTATACTGGAAATGCAGTTATTGTTTGTTTTTTTTTATTTTATTTTGTTTGTTGTTGTTGTTGTTGTTTTTTTTTTTTGGGGGGGGTAATTTATGCTGGGTTCTTTCTATTGTATAAATATAATTAGTATCGTTATCATTATATTAATGTTTATCTTCATTGAGATTCTTATATCTGAACCATATCAGTGGTCTGTTGCCATGCTATTTGGGTAATCACTAAGCTGTTTTACGCCTGTGTCGTCGTTTTAGCCCACATGGCTGGTCTAGTCACTGAACTATTGATATCACCTACCGTTCACCATATTTAAATGTTTGGCTGTTATCACGTAATACCACGTGAATTATGATAACTATAAAACCTAGGAAGGCAAAAATAATCTGTAAGATGCACTACAATATTACGGATGTGAGTACTGGTAAAATATTCAAGCATACAAATTTTGACACGTGAGCGAGCGTGCTCGCATTAACTTCTATCATGTTTGTTTTAAATATTATATTCAACATATGAACATTTCATATGCAGAGGTAAACTACTCATATTTAAATGTTTGGCTGTTATCAGCTTATACCAGTTGAATTATGATAACTATAAAACCAAGGAAGGCAAAAATAATCTGCAAGATGCACTACAATATTACGGATGTGAGTACTGGTAAAAATATTCAAGCATACAAATTTTGACACGTGAACTTCTATCATGTTTGTTTTAAATATTATATTCAACATATGAACATTTCATATGCAGAGGTAAACTACTCACTTACAAATTATTGACACAGGGATATTGAAAACCGCGTTTGATGTCAACGTTCAGCAAATTTTACGGTCGGTACAATAGTCTTGTTTGCGACTACTCTGTTTCACTAAGTGGAATGTTGAATTACCTGTTCGATGGCGGTTGTTGAGACGTCTGTACCAATTATAACGAGGATTCGTTCCTCACATATTTCATTTTAATTTGACTGTGTATATATGCAGAGGTAAACTACTCACTGACAAATTATTGACACAGGGATATTGAAAACCGCGTTTGATGTCAACGTTCCGAAAATTTTACGGTCGATATAATAGTTTTGTTTGCGATTACTCTGTATCACTAATTAAAAACCTTGAGTTGCCTGTTCGATAGCAATGGCTAAGACGTCTGTATCAATTGTTACGAGGATTCGTTATGGCTTACTTCATTTGAATTTGACTGTGGACTCACGGCGGGTGTAACTGGTCAACAGGAGATGCTTACTCCTCCATGGCACCTGATCCCACCACTTGATTTGAAGAGGTCCGTGTTTGTCCATTTTTTTATATATATTTATACCTTGCTATCTGAGACGTTTTATATTACAGAGAATTATTAACAGCCGTCAATCAGTTTGTCGCCGTTAATGTCGCCTCTGAGCCCTATGAATGTTCTTTGTTGTGGTTTTTATGGTATGTCAAGCAGTGTGGAGGAACGAATCGTATAAATGCCTCTGAAAACGGTGCACAGGTTATTTTGATATTATACAGAAATGCTGTTCATGCTTTTCCTCTTTTAATGTAACTATGTTTTTGTATTTTCATTTTCCTCTTGCATGTTAAATTGATTTCGACAATATCAGATTGGCTTGTATTTGTTATGAATTTATATATTTATCTTAATTTCTATTTTATTTTCGTGGTTACAGTGACTACGTGTTAACCAAACATTTGACATATGGCATTAAGAATATAGTATTCATCATATTAAACGTAAATCTTTGGGGGGAGGGGCGTCACAGTTGTCTTAAGTTGAGAGGGTTTAATTTTAAATGTAAGATGCTATTATATGTAACATATTTATATCCGATAAATATTGCATGCATATTGAAATTGTGCAATAATTAAAAATTGGAAACTTAAAAATGGGAATTTATATTTAGATGAAGAAGCATGCATTTCGTCAATTCAATATTTTTGTGGAGAGAGCTTCCATAAGATGTGATAACAATCCAATTACACTATTTAAAAGCAATAAAATATGTTTAAACTAATATTTTTTGAAAAATAAATCTTTACTGTTAAGGGTTTTATCATTTACTTTAAACTGTTGCGTTGCAATTTTCAGGAGAGGAAATTCGTCGGCGGATCACAACAAATTAGTAAATGTATGGCAGCTAAACTGGGAAAAGGTAAAGAAATACATTTTCAATAAGTACTTTGATTACTGAAAAAAATTGCATACTCATTAAATTAAATTTCTAAAAACAATAAACAATATTTTGGCTCACAGTTATTCTGTAAGTTTAGTGCAATTGATTACAGTGCAATTAAATATTGACATGCATATTGATCTATGTACGTATTAACGTGTTTATATATTTTCAGAGCGAGTATTAATGGAACGTCCCGTTTGCCGCATAATACAGGAAACTGATTTGGTGTCTGTTATTGATGTTACCGGTAATACATATTCTGTAAGTAATCATTATTGTAAAACTTAAATTCAGTAATGTAAGTAAATTATAATGTACAAAAATATATAATCATACTAGAAAAAGACATTTAATTAGAATAAATAATTAGAACAAATATCTATAGGCAAACAGGCTGTCAATTTATTTTTTATTTTTTGTATGTTATCTCAAATATTCGACGATTTATACAAATCCCGGGATAAAAAAATTGTTAAAATGTCGTATTTGTGAAAAGAAATCGAATGTGAATAATTATTGTGTATTCTTACATGGATGGCAGAATATAAATCGTCGGCGTATTCCATTATTTCTAGGCAATATATTCATGATATGTTCACATGTTCTACCATAAAATATATTTTCAGCCTTTTTAATCAAAAGTTTGGTCTAATCGCAGGGTATTTTTTGTCAAAATAATGGCCTGTATGCCTTTAAAGTACACAGTATAAATACCACCGCGTTCAGAATAACAAAATTCTTAGGACAGTGAATAAATGGCAACTGAATGAAGTGGCAATTCAGAAGTGGGACCAGATTCCCTGGACGAGTTGACCGACCATAGACCTTCTCGACTGTGGCAATGAAGGAAAATTTAAAGGGATATAATCAGTAACCATACTTGACATAAATGCTTTCACGGAACAATTTATCACAGAAATAATTCAATTCTAAAAATTTAGGATAACATAATTCATATAACGTGTTGGAATCTCGTGAATATAAAGCATCTCAGATACCAAAGTAAAAATCCTAAGGATGTCCAGGACACAGATACAAATCCTTCCTTGGCCTGGTCGAAATTAAAATTTAGGTAATGCAGCATTATAATATTGGCATTGCACTTGAAAAAGTAATTGATCCTACTTGTCACACCACACCTGTGGACATTTTTTATGGAATACAATGCATTTCTTGTAAAGTTTGATTTTACTTTCATGTTGGCAGGGGACACTGACTCTTTCTGGACATCAGGGACTCGTTTTACAAAATGTCTTGAGTCATATATCCTGTTTAGTCCTGATTGTGATGGGATTGACCAATTATCAATGCGTTGCCATGGTAGTTAGGACTAACAGTTAGGATCTAGTTTATACGACCTTTCGTAAAACGGGGTCCTGGATTATTTTTCATGTTGAGACCATTTCTATATCTAATTTGTCGTATTCTAATGGACTTTGATTTTCGATTATCCTTATGTGCTTTCAACTAGAAAATTTAGTAAAAGTATTCGCATGATAATCTACGGTTACACCGCACTGTTAAGATATCTGAATATGATTATACAGTATAAGAAATTAACCTGCGTCATTTTAACATAATTCATATCAAACATTTTAATCTTGTAATACATACCAAAATCTATTGCACTGTACTTATATAATGATTACAACAAATTTTAGATTACGACATAAAAATTTAATTTCAATTCTATGGGCAAATAAATGTATTTGAAGTCAAAAGCATATATATTTTTAAAATTTTACAGGCCAAATTTGTTATCGTTGCGACACCGTTACCCCTGCAAAATAAGATTACATATGAACCAGCTCTACCTTCTATACGTAATCAGCTGATACAAAGAGTCCCGATGGGTTCCGTGATTAAGACTTTCGTATACTACAAACGCCAATTTTGGCGAGAAAAGGGTAATACTTATTTAATTTTATCTTTAGCAATTTCAGTTATACATTACAAATTAGAGTATATATATATATATATATATATATATATATATATATATATATATATATATATATATATATATATATATATATATATATAAACTTAATTTTAGTTTTCATTTTAAAACAGAAATGAAGTTCAAGAAGAAGTTATTGTTCTTCATGCCAGACCTCGTTTTTCTCCAGTTTAACTTACTTTTTCTCAGTTAAACCTATTTTTTTCTCCAGATAATGTGTGTTACGAGTTAAATCTAGTTTTTCTGGTAACAAATTTTAACTGGTTTAACTTAGAAAAACGAGGATTAACTGCACCGAAATCACATTAATACTTATTAATACGATTGTTGCACAGGTAAACCTAGTTTTCCCTCAGTTACAACTTGTTTTTCTCCAATTAATGTGGGTTACTGAGAGAAAATTGGTTTAACTAGAGAAAAAAACAGAATTAATTTAGACAAAAAATAGGTTTAACTTGTCATGATGATTTTAATCCAGGTTTTGTTGTTTTTTAGCTATGCTTTTTAAATTGGCTTGAATGATATGAATTGAACTATCTCCATCAAATTAAACATAATTCTTGAAAACCATTATCTCCAAAGCACTGTCAATGTCATATGGTTGTTTCCTTTTGAAGTATTTTGTTTGTTTGCTTAATGTTACGACAACCTAATCAATATTTTATGTGGTGATGGCCAAATGTTGCTGATAGATTAGAGTACGATTACAATTTACCAGGGGAGAGACCAATGACCTTTCGCAACTAAAGCGGCAAACTCTCTCACAAAATCATCCTGCTCTAACCACCAGCAACGGCGACCCCATTCATTTGAAGTAAACCTAACTTAAATAGTGTTACTTTCTTACCCATACGCGTCTTTGATAATTTGTTCTCCTTTCCTGATTCAGGATTTTGTGGATCTACTGCTATAGATGATGAGGATGCTCTAGTGGAATTTACCTTGGATGACGTCAAAGTGGATGGCTCCTATCCCGCTATAATGGGGTATATATATATATATATATATATATATATATATATATATATATATATATATATATATATATATATATATATATATATATATATTATCTTTATATAATCTGATACCTATCTGAACATACGTAAATCTTGAAAAATCAAATTTGTTTAAATTCGTTTTCCTCAATTTGGTTTTATGAAGCTACTAATTACTTGCCCAAAACAATTTATCTATCTGTGTACAGTATTTGTATAGTATTATTAAGTGATATTAACATATTTTGAGGAAAGTGACATAAAAATTAAACTAAAGTTTCCGATCATCAATCATTTTGATTTGCATGAAATGACTCGATGTTATCAAAGATATCAAATGAAGAATATTGAAACAATTTGGAAACTATTTTGTGCAGTGTTATAGGTAGTTCGTGGTAACTCCATATTTCATTTTAATGTCTTGTTTTTCACGCATCGTTTGTGAATCGGGAATGAATAGAGACAATATTCCAGTACTGCTGATCCGTTGACTGATGTCTTAGTTGTTATCTCTGTATCAACTCTGCGTTATATTGTGTGGGACATATAGAACTCGTAACCATTGAACTCGTACTCATTGTAAGTCGTACCCATTGCAACTCGTACCAATTGCAACTCGTATGCATCCAGCTCGTATCCATCCAGCTCATGCCATTTTGGCTTCCTCATACCCAAATAAATTGAATTAGCTGAATCTTACCTATATTGTATTGCATAATTTTTCAATTTAGATTCATTTTAGCCGCCAAAGCTAGGAAGTATGTCGAATTAACGAGGGAAGAAAGGAAAGAAAGAATTTGTAGACTATACGCAAAGGTTTTCCAATCTGATGAAGCTCTTCATGTAAGTACTTTTTATTTTCAAGATTTCAATCATCATATTCTGACTTACAAGATTACTTTTTATCATTTTGTTTTCTTTTTCTTTTCATTGCGACAAATTTATTCAAATTTTATTTCCGTAATATTTTGTATCTTTTTTTCAAGGATTCAGAATAAAAGAGGATATTGAATTATAATAATTAACATACTTTGATACTAGCAAAATACAAACGTTTAAGTGTACGAGCAAAACTCCGTCACATATACACTCATACGAGTATATACGTATATATATATAAAAATAAAATTACACTCTATACAGGCAATATAACACACACGCACACACACCAATATATATATATATATATATATATATATATATATATATATATATATATATATATATATATATATATATATATATATATATATTTCAGCCAATTCATTACGAGGAAAAAAACTGGTCAGAAGAACAATGGTCTGGTGGATGTTATACAATAATGATGCCACCAGGGTTTCTAACAACTTTCGGCAGGTCTGTACAACTATCGGTTTATTTTGCACAATTGTTTACGTCATTAGCTAGGTTAAATATCTTACAATTTACAATTTAACAGATTTGTATCATGTACAATTAAGTTCTGTAATACGACGTGCATCACGTGGCATGTGACGGAAGGCTTGGACTATTAATTGTTATGCCGTCGCGAAGAAACGAACTTAACGAATCCAGTCTGCATACCACATCTTCAGTTTATATTTACACGTTTTATTTCGTTATTCAGGGAAATTAGAAAACCGGTGGGCAGACTATACTTTGCCGGAACAGAAACTGCTACCCAATGGTCCGGTTATATGGATGGAGCTATTCAAGCTGGAGAGAGAGCCGCTAGGGAGGTAAACACATTTGTTGTCGTAAACTCTTCCGGGTAAATGATATTTCACAGAAAATGCAATACTTGACACAAACCCAGCGTTGCCAAAAAGGAGTCAATTTTTCTAACGGCGCCACCTATGTTTTATGAAATATACGTCAAGAAAACATGCAAAACAATACTGATAGTACTCAGCCCATATCGTGAAAAGAGAGACTGGATTTTAACATTCATGCTGTTGTGACGTATATATTTGACCCATTTTAAAAACGACACAATACTGAGCAAAAATAATTTAACGTTACCAACATAAGCCTTTATAGTTTTATCTATCAATGCTTCATTGTAATTGTATAAAAATTGATATCTTTTAGTCATGAAGTTGTGCTATTGCTAGTTATTTATATCTCAATTTCATTTAAATACAACATTTACTTACATAAACATTGCTGACGATGTGTCATGTCAAAGCACCTCCTATATTACTCAAGATCCATCTGTATATCAGCTCAGTTGAAAATAACTTACATTGTCATATATAACTATCAAAATTTGCTGGCTGATATTTCAATTTTTATTTAATCCCATTTACAGATCCTCTATAAGATTGGTAAAATAGAAGAAAATGAGATATGGCAGGAAGAGCCAGAAAACAAAGTAAGTCATCCATATAAGATTATATTATACTCTCTCTCTCTCTATCTCTCCCTCTCTCTCTCTTTCTCTGCTAACACATTCAATGTCTTAAATTACTGTTTGTTTTTAATTACAGAATGTTCATGCACGTGAATTTGAATCCACCTTTCTGGAAAGAACTTTGCCTACTGTCGGTACTTTCTGGGGCTGTTTAGGATTTGTTTCAATCTTATCCGCTGTCGGTACTGGTGCATTCTTCTATTTAAAGGACAGAAATTGATCAGTGGTGTTATACTTAAAAATGTTTATCTGTTGTTTACTCTAGAGAAATTCGTCTATGAATACATTTACGTAATGTTATAAAGCCTTTGTACTGTCTTTTAATTTTTTAAACAGTTTTTTCCCGATATTTTCCGCAGAAATACGGAAACATTTTATTGACAGTCTGACAAGTATTGACATATCAACGAAAAGCAACGAGACACACCAAATTATCTCCCATGTACTTAGATAGCACACACACACACACACACACACACACACACACACACACACACACATACACACACACACACACACACTTGTGTATGTGTAAAGATAGATAGTTATATTGAATGTGAGAGACATATCATTAACCATTAATTTGTAGTTCTCACTATATGTCGTCTGCTTTTTTACATCAACTTTAAGTATTTATCGTCTGCTTTTTTACATCAACTTTAAGTATTTATCGTCTGCTTTTTTACATCAACTTTAAGTATTTAAACAGAGATTCATTAAAGCAAAACATTTTTCTCTCTGTTTAGACTGCGACTGTAGTAGATCTACACATTATAAATTCTAATTTTTAATTTTACAGTTTCAAGTCAGATAAAAGTCATTGTTACAGTATTTGATGTTTATGTTAGTTGCATATTACTATACGACATTTTTCACGATAGTTATGTTTTGTTTCAATAAAATATTTTTCAAACAAATCAAGTTTGCTCATTATTGATGTAAAATATGATAAATTGTGATTGTGGTCAATATTCGGTAATTTTGCTGTCGATAGAATGAATTTGATTGTCAAGCACATTGATCACTAGTTGACATTTTGAGTTTTATGTTTGGTCGTAGTTGCTGAATCATATATGTGACCGGGATTTATCCGCAATATGATAGCTTCGAGTTCTCGATTGTCCGTTATTACTCGAGGATTTTCGTTCTCGTTTCACGCGACTTCTGCTTTTTGTTAGCCATCGGTACCTCTGCTTTAGATTTTTACAAAGGGTACCGGAACAGATGCATGCTTTTATTAGATGAATCAGTAAAATGTCACACGATTCTTATGTCTGGTAAATTGTTCAGACGTTAATGTCAATTGGTTTTTGACATTCAAATGTCAGTGACAATCTCTTGAGTATTCAAGTCTTTATAATTGTAATACAAGTCCAGAACTTTTAAATCAAGCTAGTTGATAGTTGACACAAGCAAATTAATTCATGCTTATGATTAAATCTGCAATGTATACCTTTTTCTTTCAAGGAAGATACCAAATCAGTCACATCCCAACCGCTGAAATTGTGTACCTAAAGTTTAGTTCTTAATCAACACAAAGGCAGATACCGGAAATCGCTATGGCGAAACAATGTTGAAGTGGCGCCCGAAAAATTCGGATCAAAAATGGATTATGTAAAAACTAAAAAATCTGTCATATTTTGATATGTATTTGACTGTAGATTCGCGTAGGATTCGGTCTGACAAATATTATTTCCCCAGTATATATTTTCATCGGCGCCAATTAATGCACACCCTTATTTCACATATTGTCGACCATCGCCACATATTATCACATGACTCAAATACTTTCTTAGATATATTTTCGACAGCGACAATATATGTTCTTGCCTCAAACCGATTACATATTGTCGCCCTTCATTTCAAACTATTTGTGAAACTGCTTTTAACTTATAAGTGAAATAACCTATTAATATATCTTTATATATTCGCGGTCGACATTTTTGTCAATGGGCGATAACATGTGCTATGCGGGTTTGCATAACATTTCATGATGATGATTAAGTCAATGCCTAAACGTTTGTAAAAAACCAAAATATATTCATAAACGAGACACAGTTGAGCACTTCAAATGACATGAACATATTTATAAAGATAGCTAATTAACTCAAACTGATTATTTTTATATCATAGATATATTAAAAAGTTTTGGGAAGCATCCAAGGATCATTATGCTAAAGTTGCAGGGTCATGTGATCACAAGTCAAGTTTACTTTTTTTTCGTGTAACGGCCTCGATAGTATTACGGTTAGATTTTTATTTAATATTTTACCCATACATACTCAAATATGCTTCTCAACACGCATTCACCATCATGAAATGTATTGTTGATCACTTAAATTCAGTTTACTGTTTATAAGATTTACTGCAAAAGGGACATGCTAGAAAACCCGGGACATCTTAAAGGCACATTCTGTATTATAGGAATGTTAAAGTGCTGTTAAATAGTTCACCACGCAGAACGCTAGGACCCACATTGCTCTAGGTTTGTCACCATTTACATTTTTATTTCATTTTGACCTTTTACCTACAATCCATAATAATAGATAG
>BROG01001045.1:62500-156781 GCA_030159075.1 Atrina japonica | reverse complement strand
GTAGAGTTGGTAAACAGCAAACAGGGAATATTTTATGTCTGTCCTGATGACCCTGGGAAAGTGAAAGAGGAAGTACTGTACGGAAATTTTGCCCCTAATTACACCACATTTAAATACAAATTTAGTTTCGTGATCATGACTACATGTATATCTACATGTATTTACATGTCAGTTCATAATCATTGCAAACGGTACTAGGTGGTGCCATGTTTGAAATATTTACTGAATAAGGAACTAGAGAATATGAACATAATAGACCAATAAAGTGAGTAATCTTACATTTCATTTTTGATATAAGTTTTTTCTACTTTAACAGCTTATAACAATATTTAACCCTGACTGCAGTGAGAAAAACAACTGCAGCTGTGGACCAGGTGTGGCATACATCAAGGCGGTGGGAGGCAGTGACATTCTTCATTATGTGGTCTCAGCAATTGGTGGACCACCAACTGTACTGATTGTACGGACAAATAAACCAAAAAATAGTGATGTAGATGACGATAGCTTACAAATAGATTGTAAGAAAATGACAGAATCGATATCGCCTGCCATCTCTCTTCCTAAAGCTTTGAAAGAGATGTATTCCTTTGGTTTAGTGTTTACAAGGGTAAGTACAAAATGTACGTGTACATTTGTCATGTGACATCATACCTGTCAATTTTCATTTTATTGGACATTTCATTTCTTCCCTGCTAAAAGGTTTACTTTTTCTAAAGTGAAAACTTAGAGAAATTTAATGTACATGTAAAAGATGCAGACAATGTTGGGGAAAATGTTTAAAAAAAAATGAATTCTAATATAAAGCCAAAAATAAAAAATTGTAATGCCGAATTATTAGATATATACAGTCAACTCTTGTTAAAACGGCACTTGATATAACAGCATTTTTGGTTAATTACAGAAATTTCATGGGAACGAATTTACATCCTAGTTAATTTGTTTGATATAACACCATATTTGCTTTCCAGCACTGGCAGTGATTTTCGGCATAACGGCAAAACATATCAAAAATGAAAATTGTTGCCATAATTTATTAAACTGAAAGAATGAAAATAACAATAAAAACAATTTTATTAATTGCAGTCGTTTTATTTCATTCACTCAATCATATTGAATTGAATTTAAACATTTAATGGGGATTTAACAACAAGTTATGCTAATGCAATCTTACTTTGGCGCTAAGCCTGGAAATTTGATATAACAGTATACATGTATTTGATATAATGACAATTCTACTGGATCCCAACCTGGCTATTATAACAAGAGTTGACTGTAATTTAAAACAAAGGTGAGAAACTACATTGAGTGTTGCCATGATCTATGTGTTATGGCTCTCATATTCTTTAAAACTCTTATTTTATCACCTACTGATGTGAGTTCACCTAAATTTACTGGATAGTTAGATTTTCTAGACTGCAATTATATGTACAGTTATCCTGTAACTAAGGCTGGAAGTGTTGTATGTACATTGTACAGCTATCCTGTAACTAAGCCTGGAAGTGTCGTATGTACATTGTACAGTTATCCTGTAACTAAGGCTGGAAGTGTCGTATGTACATTGTACAGTTATCCTGTAACTAAGGCTGGAAGTGTCGTATGTACATTGTACAGTTATCCTGTAACTAAGGCTGGAAGTGTCATATATCAGTTGCTGAATACACAAAAGCTGTATTTGGTCAGTGACTGATATCAAACACACGATTTTTTTCTATACTTGTCTTGTGACATTGAACTTATTGTTTGAATTTATATGATGTCACATGACTTTAAATACATGTATTTCACTTTTTGTTGAATAATCTTGGGCAAAGTGGGCATTGTCCACTGTTTTCATTACATTGAAATTGGAGTATTAATTAATTCAGTAGCAATATAAGTTTAAAGGATAAACAGAATAGATGGTTGGTGTCTTAAAATATAGGTTGTATTTGAACTCTGGTCAGAAAAACAACACTGGCTAGACAAATCTGGCCAGTGTCATTTTTGATAACCCTCATCCAAATGCATCCTGTATTTTAAGACACTAACCATCTACGTGTATTCTCTATGTATAGGCCCACCATGATTTAATTTATAATGATAATATATTGATGTTCCATGCCTTTATAATTCTGGACATGAACACAGATACCAGATTTGCATAGCAATGCAAGCATACATACTCACTTTTCTCCCAAATTATAGGCCAATAGGCATTTTAATTTTTCTTTTTGCATAATGCCATTTTGGCTATTCAGGACTTTGATTTTTTTGTCCTTAACTTCAAGTCTGGGCATACTGTATTCACAGTTTGATTGTACACTTATTTTACAGTGATGAAGTTATCTCCCTTTATTTACAGCTTTTCCAGTACAATGACACGACAGACAAGGCCGACATTACAAAGTACACCATTAATTCTACCGCTTGGAGAGTTTATGATTTTGTTGATTTTGATTGGGTGCCACTGGAAGATGAATCATCCGATTACCTTATCAAACTTAAAGTTAAAAGCAGCGGAGATGTACGCGGACGTCAAATTGTCAATGGTTCATTTGTACTACAGGTAGGTCCAGGTTGAATGTTAGCACACCAGTCGATATTATGGGCTTTTCCCCACTGATTTTGTAGCAGAAATTTGGCTACATTCCTAGTCAGTATTTATATCTTTTTCCTGAAAAATAAAAAAAAAAAACTCCCAATTTAAGGCCAAGTAAAAAAATACTTCTGGTTCTCAGACACCGCCGCGCGCAAAAAGAAATCGCCATGAAACCATTTTATTCCCATTTCATAAAAAATCACCGCCGCGCGGCAAGTAAAAATGTCAGTCATTTCAAAAGGCTTAAGTTTCGAAAGTGATCCATTTCCTTCTATTTGTAGTTCAAAATGCATTTCTAAAACCCAATTAGAAACTATAATTATTTTATTGACAATTCAACATGTAAATCTTTACCTCATGCCCGAAAATGTCACAGAACACATCGTGTGTTTTCTGCTGTTGCTTGCAGTTTATGGAGGAAGTGGAAGTTGGGTTTTAAATGAAAGAACCGATACCGAATGGTACTGAATTTCAGGATGTGTTAAAATGATGATACATGTAACACTATATAGTGTGTAAAAGTTTTAAAATCAGAATTAAATGTAGGTGAATGATAAAAGTAAAATTAGTTACTGTAAATAAAAGTTTTAATGAAAAACATAAAAATGGATAGCTACTGTTTTCAAAAATGAAACTTTTGGAATTTGCATTGATTTTTAGACACATAGTAGTTACATTTTGTATGGCTTTGTAAAATAGTAATGATAATGATTGATGATAATTATAATGATGCATTTACAATTAATTTTCTTGTAGTTTCAAAACATTTTTATGTTTTGATAAATATATAATCTTTTAGCTATTTTATATTTTTGTTGATATTTCAGTTCTAAAACCAAGTGAACAAGATAATCACACAACTTTTTGTTACAATTTATTGAAGGTCTCAATAAAAGAAATTTTTTTTTGTTACATAAAGTCTTCTTATTTTCTTGCCTTCAATGTATATAAACAATAATTTGGAAATAAAAAATAAAAATAAAATACCTACCTACCTTGCCCATTTTGGAAGGCTAATTGTCTGAGAACCAGAATATTTTTTTTACACTTTTTTTTAATCTTCAGAGAAATTATCTATACTGCCAGTTGATGCACACAAATAATCCTAATTTAAGATTTGAATATATTTCTTTTTAAAACTTACTTAATAGATAAAGGCACATGTATCTAGTATAGATACACTACTCTTGTGTGCCAAATAAAAGAACAGGGTGGAATAAAAGTACAGTGGGGAAAGTTATGAAAAAAATTAATAAGAGTACAGGGCGAAATAAAAGTACAGGGTGGAAACTTGCTGATTCAATAAGTAAGTTAGTAAGGGGAGTGAAAAAAAAAAATTATAACCAAAGTCCAGGGTGAAAAAAATTGGCAAGAGGAGGTTTTAGAGGATGCCTCAAAATCATCCCCCATTCCCACAAAAGCCATTCAAAGTGAGGGAAAAACAGAAAGAAAAAAGAGAGAGTTGGGGTGGATGTATTTATCCTAATACAGAGCCACTCTCTCCCACTAGATAGATAAGAAATAATTAATCAATAATGAATACATTTTATTTTTCCCTGCATGTCCCTTCCTGTCTGAAAATGTTTCTTATATCTTACTGTATCTTTTTATGCAAAATTGAAAAGACTTTCCTGGAGGCTCAATGTTACTATAAACTGCAGAAAAACATAAAAATCTTGTTCATTTTGTCTACAACAAAAAATATTCCATTTATTTCTGATGTTTTCAAAACAAAAATAACAGCTTAAGCCATTTGTTTTACTTCATTTTTGGGCTAATGAAAACCCGCCGTGAGCCCCACGCAGACTGCCAATGACCACAGGTACTTGTGCACAGGATCTAATCTCTGTAACATGTGACCCCCTCCTCCGCTTGAATTGTTTGTAAATTAAAGATTTTAAGTGTTTCTCACATCTTTCTGATTGATTTTTGTGTGAATATGATATAAATATAAAGTTACTGCTGGTTTTTCTTGGTCATGATGGTTTACTGCAAACTGTACTTTAATGTATACATATGCATTTTCTGATGACTGGGGATGAAAATCTAGATTCTCCTTTTTGTCAAATTCACCAAATTGTTCCAAATAGGTAAAATACTTTCACAGAAATAAGTGCGCAAAACATATTGTAAATATTGCTGATATTTGAATACATACATTTAGCCTACATTTTA
Source organism: Atrina japonica (assembly GCA_030159075.1). NCBI lineage: Eukaryota > Metazoa > Mollusca > Bivalvia > Pterioida > Pinnidae > Atrina > Atrina japonica. The sequence goes on along the minus strand of BROG01001045.1, from coordinate 152,028 downwards.
AATTATTATTTGCATCTAAGTACATTTTATCAGATGTTGAAATTAGAAAAATTGCCAACTTGAATACAAAAAATGTTTAAAATCATCTACACAATATGTTTTATTTGATTGTCCCGGTTAGAGTGATGTCATAAACACCAAGTGAAGTTATCGGCAACCTTCAGATGAATGAAGTCTGCATTCAATTTGCTGCACATTAGCCAATCAAATCACCGCTAGGCTTTATTATATGTGTTACATATAAAATATTCATGTAATCTGTTATGAAGCTGCATAGAGACAGTAAAAACTGGAGGTCCGGTGTCACAGTAGGTGTCGGCACGTCAACGAACCCTCACTGCTCAATGGCCATAAATGCCGAGCATAGGCCAAAATTTGAAGTCCTTCACTGGCATTTAGTGACGTCTCCATATGAGTGAAAGATTCTTGAGTGGGACGTTAAACAACAATAAATAAATAGATAAATAAATAAATAATAAAGCTGCATAACACACAGATCATATGATATATATATGACTGCTTCAAAACCATTTGAGACATACATTGCGTACAGTCATTATAAATTATAATTAGTGCTAAATATAAATTATTTTTCGTGAAATTAAAACATTGACTGTTTACAACATTTATAAGAAAGAGAAGAATTATCATGGAGCAATTTCATACACATGTTAATTTTGACATCAAATTATATGAAGGAATTTTTGTTGTTTTATAGAAATCGGCCCACAAATTTATTTGAAACATCTGTCAGAACAGGGATGTGCTAAGTTTATCTTGACAGACCTATATACATGTAGCTATAAAATGTTGAAGTGTTTCTGAAGTACATGTATGATTTCAAAGAAAATCAAATTGTAACTACTGTTAATAAATAAAGCTGTTCACAGTGTACAAATTTTCAATTAAGATTTTCAGCCATTTAGAATCAAATCTATTTTATTTTCCCCAATTGCTAGGAAGTGAATGAACCTATCTCCAGCCCCACACTTAAAACCAGAGAGACATATAGGTCATCTGAGTCACTAAGTCAAAATACAATAGAACCTCACTTAACTCATTCACCACAAAAGATACGTTTGGACTGGTCTAAGTCATTGATTTACAGAAGAGTCCATTGTTTCTCAGGGGTTGATGAGTTAAGAGACCTCTGGTCATTTACAACCGTATTACTCAGTTTCTGGAAATTTTCTCCAAAATCCAGACCCTCAATTTAGAGACCATCTCAGCAATCAGATCACTTTGAGTTTGTCATTTTGGTGGTCCTAACAACGATATTCTCCTTTATTTTATATTTTTTTAGGCTTTTGTTTTTCCTTTGTGTTTGCATTAACTTGGGAAATAATAATTTATGAAGTCTGATTTTTATTTTTTTACATTACAGTTTCACTTGTTTGATCATGAAGATAGAAGTGAACGGCTTCCTCGATTGCTGAACAATGAAAATGGTACAGAATTTGACTTAATTCTTCAAAACATTGACACAGGAAATAACAGTGCAGCTCGCTGGGCTGTCGAGACCGTTGTGTTGAGCAGAGATAGCATAAAAAATAGTATGAAAATCAACACTGAAAAATCTATAGATGATGAATATACACCAGGTGTTTTCTCTGTAAGTGTGTCAAACAAGATGTCTTTCATTTCATGTTCTGCTCATCTTTTTTAATTTCCTGATTATCAGTTATAGGGCATCTAATTTGACCTGTAATTAATGGGTACATTAGTGGGTAACTCAGTTTCGACAGGCTTGCAGTGATGTACAGGGGTGTGAAAATATTACTTTCATGCACATGTTACCGGGCAAGTAAATGCAAATAAACTGGTTGCCCGAAATAGATTTTTACTTGTCGAATATTTACTGACATTATTTTTATACATAAAAATACTTTAATAGGACTTTGAACTCTAAATTTATGTTTTTTTTTCTTTATAATACACTTGTCCATGGACAACCAAACTAATAAAATTCACTTGTCTGGATGGTAAACGTAAAGGGTCGGGCATAAAATTTCCTCACATCTGAAGTACAGCGTACTTACTTATTATAAATAGTTTGTGAAAATCATTGAATATCTTATATTTACATACCAACTGCAATTCCCTTCATTGCAAGTATATAGAGCAATATATTGTATATTCAGTATTTGCAGTGGCATGCCCCGAGTATTTACCGCTTTACTTTTCAACGTTCACTTTTCAGCGTAAGAATACATGAACGAATCAATAAAGAATAGAATATCACATGTTTATTTCCTATATATTTAATCTTAAAAGCCATACATTAGGCCTACCACAAAACAAATAAAAATCACGGAAAGAAATCAGAAAAACAAGACTACATCTGTAGCACATTGTACAGCCTACAGGCCCATATCGCAATATATCTAGGTCATGTTATGACCAATACCACAGACCACAGTCTGGCTTCATAGTTACAACAGAAAAAAAAGAGTTTGGCCTAGTGCAACTTTGTCAAGCATCTCTGATAAACAGGTCAATTTGTTTGCCTTCACCGGATATTCCTATCAGAAACAATTCGTCACTCGCATCATGTGAAATCAGGCCGTGTGAAATACTTATGTAAGTTACGTACCAATCAGTCATCATGGTTCCCAGCTGATTGGTAAAAAAATGTCAAATAAAATTGCTATTTTCAGTTGTCATGAATGAATATTAGCTGTCTTCCTTCTCGTAAGTCACACTCAAACTTTCTATGGTATATCCCATTAATAATATATCAGAATTCAAATGCATTTTCAAATGCCATTTGCATTTTCAATTCTCTTCTGACACATTTAACCTTCCAGTTACCAAGCAGACGAATATTTTAAAATAACTTCAAAACAAATCTGACACATTTTCAAAATTTTCCATATCACTAGTTTCTTTCAAAACTTCGTGCTGCACAGAATTTTTTTCCATAATCCATTGCATTTATACTCAATGCTTTCCAAAAAATGAAAAACAATCCTTAAGTTTTTGAACTTGCAGTCTTGATCCTTATGTTTGTGTCTGAAAAAAATGTGTGTTATAAACGGTATTTGCATGTAACAAAAGTGCTCTCATCAACTGGCATTCTAGACAGTAATCAAGGGAGATCACTCTTGTTAATACCAGAATGTAGGAACTCTGGTATTGTTCACAAAGAAACTTAAGTCCAAGACTTATAAGAAAGTACAACTCTTAGAGTATGTTAATATTTACATGTACAAAAAATGTAGACTGTAAATGTAAGAGTGAAATTTGTGCGTAAGTCTAAGACAACTCAGACCACTCTTAAGCAAATGTTTATCTCTCTCTCTCTCACACACACACACTTACACACACACAAACACACACACACACAAACACACACACACTTACACACACACACACACATGTAAGTATAATTGTTTTGTCGTAACCAACTAAAACCAAAAATATTACAGTATATTTTTGAACCACTTGGTGTTATTACAATATTTTATTAAATGTTTCGTTTATGCAATTAAAAGTATGTAATTTAGGATGAATGTTCACACGACCATGGTGCATATTTCTAAAAAAAATCTATTTACATGACCATGGTGCATATTTCTAAAAAAAATCTATTTACACGACCGTGGTGCATATTTCTAAAAAAAATCTATTTACACGACTGTGGTGCATATTTCTAAAAGAATCTATTTACACGATTGTGGTGCATATTTCTAAAAAAAATCTATTTACACGACCGTGGTGCATATTTCTAAAAAATTCTATTTACACGACTGTGGATCAGTATGGACCTTTGCAGGGCCAGGCTATTTGATACTGAAGATTTTCCCTTGTAAGTTCACGTGAGGAACATGCAGACACGACAGATTTAAATCCAGTCGTATTTACAAATGTACCCATTCATATGATAGCCATATTGTCCTCATTTAATTGTAGTTTTTGACTGACAATTTCAAGATGGTAGAAATCTACAGCAAATAACATTGTTCCACACAAGTTGTCTTATGGGACTAATAATTAAAATAACGTCTGCTAAGCAGTCCAAAGGCCCAGTGCTTGACTCTTTTGTGTCATAACATTATTTACATGGTACATTGTTATTATATAGCCATGCACACAATTTTAGTTTTATGAATGAAGTCATTGTCAGATACATTTAATTCTCTAGATCTAAAGAATGAAATTAAACTACAAACACACTCAAAATCTTGCAATTTTCTCATTGTGGTTATGTCATCATAATTATTACTTCCTTGTACAGATGGCACAAACAGTCAATATCAACTTGGAAAATTGACATAAGTCTATGATCAATTGCATACAACAAATTTTCTGATTTGATTCTAAATTGCTGTTGGTCTGTGTATAGATTGCTGAAAAATCAAAATTTGTTAACAGATACCAAATATTTAAAAAAAAAATCATTATAAATGTGACTGTTATGTACATGTATATCTCAAAAGATAATGCTTCTTTCAAGATTTAAAAAATAAACACTTATGGTTTTACTACTAGCATGACTTCATCTTAGTGGGTTAGTTGGTATTACAGAGGTGCTGATGTCTGTTGCTAACGTACATAGTGATCTTAACTGTAAGACTTACGACCTCTGTCCTTACACTTAAGCATGCAGATGGACTTACACATAGCTTGGTGAATGTCTTGTAAGTGTATACACAAGAGTACATTTACATGTAAGTTTAAGTCTAAGACTTGTTTTTTTTTTTTTGTGAGTAAGGCCCCTGGTTTGTGTAACTTGAATTTACATATGCAATCATCATATTGTAGTTTTTACTTTTCAAAAAAATGGTAAGCAAAGATGCTGGGCATGCAGCAGTGATCAAGGGAGATCACTCTTGTGAATACCAGGATGCAGGATTTTTTTCCCTTCCACACATCATATTAAGTATTTTGTGACTTTGGTTTTGAGTGTTGCCATCATGGAGTTATGGGACTTTATTTTTTAATACAGTAAAACCTGCTTTAGCAACCACCTGTGTATAAAGACCACCTGGTCACAAAGACTGTTTTTGCTGTCCCCTAATTGTACCATTTGTGTACAAATCAACCTCTATATAAAGACCACCTTCCTATAAAGAACAGTTTCCTTTTGTCCCTAAGGGGGTCTTTATATATTCACTGTATTTGTTAAGAATTAGACATGTCTGCCAGAAATTGTTTGTTTTTTTACAAATTGTTTTTACAAATTTATTTTACTAAAATTGATTCTCCTGTTGTTGATATATTCTGAAAAGGGGTATAATTTAAAAATAGGTTAAAATAAATATATCATAAATTAATTAATATAATAAAAAAATAAATTAAATTTTTATAATTAAATATAAACAATAATTAATATTTAATACAATTTATTTATAAACATAAAAATAATATCAGCCAGAAATAATACCTTGAGCTAGGAATGCTATAATCCTTGTATGTATTTGGGTTGAGATGTTCCGATTCCTTTCTCCCAAATTAATTTCAATATTAAGTATTTCAAAGATTATACGGATTTTTTTCAGATAAACAGCTGGTACACAAAGCCAGGAGACATGAAAAATGGTGGCTATCTGCAGTGGAAACCAATTTGTTATTCAAAACCAGGTAGAGATAGAGCAGACGGCACTCTTGTAAAACATTACACAATGAGAGATACAAAATATGTCAGTGAATTCCTCAGTAAAAGTGTTGCACACTCATATTTCACCGACTTAAATAGCATTCTGATGAAAGCAAACAATTTTTCCTTTGGTCTGGAAAAAGATGGAGGATTTACAAAAACTAATTTCACAGCATGGTAAGATTTTTCTAAATAGATATATATGACTTTTTTTCAAATGTTGTTTTATGTTGATTTGCCTAACCCGAATAATTCAGTCATTATATTCCATTCACTACAATCACTGCATTTATGCCTGAATGCATTTACACTTGAAACGCATCAGACTGGAAATTACTTGTGGGATTTGTATACAGTTTCACAACTGGTGGGAAAAATAAGAGGATTTCAGTGTAAATGTAAATAAAGCTTTCCTACTTTTGAAATAATGTGATATAAGATATTAATCTTAATTAAAATTGTAAGCATCGTCAGCATCTATTTGATGTAATCACCTTGAAAACAAATCGAAGATGAAAGGCTTCCAAAGTTTTAATTTTCACCAGATATACCTATTGCGCATACTCAAAGAAATACGATGCTGTGATTGGTTCACTTTCACCAGGAACAACTGACACGTTTTTATCGTATAGAGAATTCAACCCCTCATAGGGATGGAGGGAATCGGAAATGAAGTGGGCTTGAATTATTCGAGTTTTGATTTGCCCAGAGTTATTCATGCATACAGGGCTCTACATTCAGGATTTTTTTCATTTGTCCCATTGGACAAGTAATATCAAAATGTCAAACAATATACAGAATCTCGTTGTCTCCAAAATCATGGGACCACCCCTATTCCTTTGAGATAGCCAGAATTCGAGATAACTGTAATTTAATCAATGTTTATTTATCTATCAATCAAAATCAGGACCGGTTGTTTAACTCCGATATAACCGGAATTTTGACTCATTCGATTTCGACATAACAAGATTCCATGGTATATTTAATAAAAAAGTTAAAAAATGATAAAAAAAATAATTGGGCCTATCAAATAAGTGGATATTCATCAAACTACATAAAATAAAAGCAACAACAATAGAGATATTACCCCCCCCCCCCCAAAAAAAAAAAAAAACAACCAAAAAACAAATAGATGTGTATTCACACACTTCAATAATGTCCAGAACATGCCACTTTTCAAATTATACTATTAAAATAAATAAACAAAACATTATCTGACATTGGAAGCATTATCTTTAGAGATTGATTGACAGCAGTATGTTTTTAAACTGCTCTCAATTTCAACTTGTCTTTCATTATTTCTTTTTTATAGTGGTATTGCAACTCAGTTTTCAGTATTATTTTGTTTATGATTTGTTTTCATCCATCGTAGTATGTCAAATCTGTAATCAAATCAGTGTCACTTCAGCCTCCAAAGCTATTAATTTCTCCTAACTTACAAGCATTTTAGTGATTACTATTCGATAACCTCATGACTCTACATTCACACCTACGTTCTTATGATTTCATTGGATGTCAACATCTGTCTATGTTTATGCAGAGAAAGATAAAACTACGATGATGTTTTGTCCGAGTAATTCAAGCTTCAGTTTTGAATTAGACATTAAATGGATGATCATCAATTTTGTTGAGGTTTGAAATAACAAATTATAAATATTGCTGATTATTTTAACTTGTCCTCTCTGACGAGTGTTTAGGAAGATTAATTTGCCTGAGCTGATTTTCACCTGGACACAGACAATCGGACAAGAGTTAATATCAAGCCCTGTTATCCATATGGATGTATTGCAAGTGTTAGATGACATGATGTTATTTTACATCTATAATGCATATATTACAAAAAGTGAGGATTTTGTGTTAATCAATAAATTGTGGTCATGTGATATCTAGAATTCCAAATGTTTTGTTATTTTACAAAATGTTTATGTCCTTGTGATTGTAGATTGAGGGATATTGACGTTTAGCTGTAACCTTTTGTCTGTTGTCTATTATAGGTAAACATTTAACATTTTGGATACCCTCTCAAGAACTACAAGGCAAATTCCAACCAAACTCAATTAGTTACTGTAGGTTGGTTGTATTGTTGTTTAACGTCCCACTCAAGAACCTTTCACTCATATGGAGACATCACTTATGCTGGTGAAGGGCTTCAAAGTTTGGAATATGCTTGACACTTACAGACATTGGGCAGTGAGGGTTCTTTAACGTGCTGACACCAAACTGTGACACAGGACCTCAGTTTTTACTGTCTCATCCGATGGACAGGAATCTGATCTGCTGCTGGCTTGAATCAAACTCATGACCTTATGATCAAGAGTAGATCACGCTACCAACAGAGCCAGGTTGGCCCATCAATTACTCTAATACAAGTAGTTGCAATTATAATTGTGCATTTTATGGTCCCCACCTCCTTGGAGCAATTGGGATGAAGCCAAAAAGAGAAAAAAAAAGAAAAAAACAATCATCCCTAATTCCCTTTGTGATGTTATCAAAACAAATGTATTATATGGTTACCAAAAGGTATAAAATTCATTGTTCTCTCAGTCTGGGTGTACATGTATCAGAGAGCCTTTATGGGTGGGGCAGTTTATGGACATGGCCAGAATATTGAAAAAGAGATATATGCAAGTGGCTCTCGATATCTCAAAGGCCAAGAGACCACTGAAAAACTTCCAAGATTTCAAGAATTTGAAGTTTTGATAGTTCCAGAATTTCAACCATTGTAGGTTTTTTAATGCTAGAGCCTATATAAAATAAGGGATGTTTAATCAACATACATTTTGTAATCATAAACAGTTATCTAGTTTTGAAACATAAAAAATGTGTGAATGTGTTATTTTTATTAGGGTTGTCCACATAATGTTATATAAAAGTAGGAGAATAAGGTTGCAATAGCTTGCTGCTTGATCTTCAGCAAGTTAAATTCCCACTTGGTTGTGACATTTCTACTCAGTATTGTTACATATCATTATACGTCTCTATTCAGCTATTCCGTTTTGATTTATCTGAATTAACTAAAATCTTGTCAATCACTGAGTGATTAGGTCGGTACCAACATGTACTTGTCACCTGGTAAACAAAACATGGCCTACCTATTGTTTAATCACCCAGGTAAGGATCTCAGTATTGGTTTTTACTTTTTATACATTCAAGGATAATTACTTCGATTTTGAGTTTTCAAGAGTGAAATACCAAGGAATTTACAAATCATGAACTTCAAGGCAATGAGATAACCTGTATATATATATATATATATATATATATATATATATATATATATATATATATATATATATATATATATATATATATATGCCCATTTGATAAAGATCTAAAATTAGTCTAGTATCAAACTTTAAAAGTAAATTAGTAATTTAAAAAAGTAATTTACCTAGCCACTGTCCCACCTCTGTAAATACTTGTTGTGTCAGTCTTACAGATAATATTTTGTAAATGGCCCTTGGCATGTCCCGTACCGTTTTATAGTACAAAATACATTTGTTGGAACAAGAGTGCATTGCATTTACATTTTGTAAACACAAAGCAAATTATTTGATAGATCTTTGAAATTAAAGTCACAAAAGCATATACATTTTTTGGTATACATTTTTCAAAGATTTGTTCCATATTGCTCATGATTTCCTCTGTAACCTGACATTGATAAAACAAATCTATTACACTTTCCTTTACATGTACAAAAGTACAGCATAAAAAGTGGCACAGTCTCATGAGAAAATTCCATCTTATAACGCAATAATACTTATACACTGACATTTACTTGCAGGACAGCACAGATCGGGTTGGGTGAGCCGCCAGAAGATGCAATTTCCAGCCTTGTAATTGTTGTAATATCTGTTGGCTTAGGTTTACCTGTTGTGATCATCTTATTTGGTGGACTGTTTATTTTAATTAAGAAAAAAGTAAATGGTGGGTCGAGTTATGATCAGTTAAATGGAGTAGATAACATTTCACCACAAATACAGTGAGCTCAATAAATATATATATATATATATATATAAACCACAGTGCCTAGTACTAATTATAACTATAAGAAAAAAAAAAAAGAGCAATATGTTTACTTTGAAAAAATGAAAGTGCTTTCATGACTTCTTCTTATGGCAAATGGTTTTACACATTCCTTGTCAACCACTGGGCTTTTAAATTGACTTTTATTTTACATACATCTATACTTTGGCGTTTTATGTCTTTGCTCTCTTTATTTTTCTTTTTATATAAAAATATACCATCGCATGGCTCTTAATAGGGTTCAATTTTTTCTAGCCAAATGGCTAGTGGAAAAAAATTTTGCTTGCCATCTGGAAATTTTATCAGCCATTGGTCACCTTAAATTGACATGTACAAGCCAAACTGAAAACATTGTTTTCCAACCCTTTAGTGAAAAAAAATAGATCCAAATTATTTTTTCTATTATATTTTGTGATGTTTCATATAAGACTGTTTGACACTTAATATTACACTGGGCCAGGTGTTGTTAGAATTTTAATAAAACTTGATACAGAAAATGGAGTTTAAGAAAAATCTTTACTTCACTTCTGTATAAATCTTTTCAGCTCTATCTATTGCTCACATTTATTGTTGGTAATGAGAAACCAAACCAGTGGAAAAAGTATTGGTCTTGTTAAAATATTTTTCTCACCAAATGTCAAGTGACCTTAAAAATGTACTTGCAGAATCCTATATTTACTGTAATTTCCTGCCTATTGCCTGCTGCATCATAGAGCCTGCATAGACCTAAAATTCTTATAATAGAAAATGCGTAGTGGATAGCCTACGTTGGTAGTTTGCCCATGGGTAATAGGACTATATCGAATTGTTTTACAGTGACTTGGAGGACACTGAGTTTGAGTGGTGGTAGGAAAAGTATTCATGGGTGAATGTTTTATAGTGAAAATTGTGCTTAAAGAATTAAATGATGATTATTTACATGTTGACAAATAAAAATACATATATTACCTTGTCAGATGTATTTTATTTTAGTATTTAAGAGTAATTCTCTGTAAAGACCAAAGAATTATCAAAGTGCTGAGAAATGGTATGTCACAGAATACGCTCATATTTACTATATATGTTTATTTTAGAATACTAAAACATAATATTGATTTTAAAATTGAAAAAAATATATATTGTTGCCATGGCAACAAAGAGTTGTTTTTCACAAGATTTGTCCTCTTACCCATATAGAAAAAGGCATTTTTGCATAGTTTCAACACTTTATTTTTATTTAACATACAAGATATATCAATAATGTAAATATTTTATTTGAATCACCTTCGATTAGACATTCAAAACAATAAAATCCAAAGTGATAATCAGTACAGAAGGTATTTTTGCCTAACAACTTAAAGATAGGGGGTTTCTGCAATTATCCAATTAGACGAATTTTATGATTTTTTGATTTTTCAAGACTTTACCCCCCAAAAACGCAGCATAGAAATTTTAAGATACTTTGACCTAAAGTTTGAATAAGTCTTATAGAACAATATATCATAAAATCAGAGCGGGTATTTTTTTCGTTTCTTAGCAACGGTTACTCAAAATTTGGCTATTTTAAGAATTTTCAACGTATATAGTTCAACTAAATTTCTCCTATCATTTCAAATCTTCATAATATTTTTAAATCTAACTTTCAAATATAGTAAATAACAATTGTCGAGATCACATAATATATATAATTTCATTATATACTGTATTAGCAATATAATATACCTAAATATACCCATACCCCCAGATTTCCGCGTCCGTTCAAATCAGGACTCCGACATTGTCTCTTTTCGAACCGATTTATAGCATCTCGTAAATCTTGACTTTTACACAAAATATGCTATTTGATTGTCATTTAATAATATTTAGGGACACCTATGATCATATACAATAATTATATTCAATTTATCTTAAGTCAAAAAACTTCAGATTATTTTAAATTGACCCGACATCTCAACTCCGCCACTGAAATCTGACTACTAATTTTAGTGTGCTTTCAACAGCCAAAATCTAGGAAATCTAAAACGAGCCAAAATTTGAGTAATTTTTACTGAAAATAATTCAGAAAGATGTCATTAATTATCATTTAAAAGATTACTTAAATACAATTAGAACTGAGTGAGAAATCAACGATTATTTATTTCGAATCCGCCGCTAATCAAATCCGAAAACACTATACTATCAGGAATCCGACATTAGCATCTTTTCGATCCGACTCTGTAGTATTACTAAGCGATTACAAATTATGATTGCTAACGAAAAATAAGTGATTTTAGTGTCATTTAATGGTATATTTAGAATGATATTATTATAAATGATTGTGATATACACTTTACTTAAAGTTTAAGTATAACAAATTAACTTAAATCGATCCAATACCTCGACTCCGCCGTCGAATCCGACTACTAAATTTAGTGTGCCAACGTAAGACAATGTCACGTAAATCGAGTCCAAAATAATTTTGTATAATTTTCTACTGTGAATGATGTAAAATACCACAATAAAAATATACTACAATTATTGTGTTCTTTGAATAAGTATTGGGGAAGAAATCGACAATTATTTGTTCGATTCCGCCGATTCTCGAATCCGTCTCCGCCTCCGAATACTACTTTTAATGACCGCCTTAATCAACGTGAGATAGACGCTCTAGTTTATTGCAAACGTATCGTGGTTATTTTTGAGCGCATAACAGACCACGATTTCGGCTATATTGACAGAGTGGAAACGGAAAACATTCAAATTCCGGTTTGAGAAAACGGGTAGCGATATATGTGGACGTAAAAAACACCCAAAACCTAAAAATTGGTCGTATTTGCGAGTGATTTGGTTGCATTATGAATCTATGTTTATTGCAAGTACGATTTCTTGTATCCACATGTAGTACCGAGTTCACAAAAGCTGTTCATTTCCAATTTTATTAAAGGGTTCTCTTTTTGCACGGATAACAAATTATGTTGATGTTGTCCAATGAATTATTAATTAGTAACAAAAATACCCACTGAGATATTTTGCTGTTCGTTTCTACTAATGTTACTAAAGTCACTAGAGATAAATGAGCGATTTCCTATGCTGCGTTTTTATAGAGGCCTGATTTAAATTTGCACGGAATTTCCCTATATTAACCTAAAAAACCAACTTTCAACTGGTCTTTTTTAAAAACGGAGGCATTACGATCCCCGATATTTTCTACCTTGTTATATAAACATGTTAAGATCAATAAGTAATACAAAAAACTGCTGTCAAAACTGACAAATATCACATTTCATGAAATTTACGTAAATATGGCTATTTCCATTAGGTTACCATATTCAATATAGATAAATGACCGTTGTTATGGTAACGAGGAAGTTTTACTGGGAAAAAATTGTAAGGTTTTGTTACTCTCATGCCAGGCTATCATTGTGACCAGCTGCCTTCAAAATTTGCGATATACCATTTCTGACCAATTTTGGTCTTTACAGAGAATTACTCTTAATGTCAAACTAATGAAAAAAAATCTAGATAGTTGCAGGACCATATTTTCCTGTGTGCCGTGTGGGCAATATGCAGGAAATTACAGTATATGTAGTTGCATTTTCTACTAATTTACTCAAAACTTGGAGCCCTGTATTAGAACCTTGTCTAAAGACCACCTCGCTTAGAAGACTACCTTACATTTAAAATCTTTTAATATATCTAAAATATCCCAACTTTAGCTTACAAGACCACTCTGCTAGTTAGACTGTTAGGCTGACTCGGTCAGTTAGGTGATGTTAATAGCAATTGCAAGGAAACACTGTTTTGTATTTCTACGTATTAGATATGGTCTACCATACATTTTTTACTTTGGCCGATTTTTTCCTTCTCCATTTAAATATAATTGTAAAAGCAAATTGTAAGTGATAAGGGAAGTCTTGAAAGGACATGTATGTTGAGTTTTTCCAAAAACAAATTTAGGTCAAATGTGACGCAGGCTGGATACATTTTAAGATCTTCAAATTTAAAGTAGGTAGTAGCACACAATCCAGGTAGATGTTATTGTTGATATAATTTTGCCCAGGTATAATACATGTATTACAAATTTTGGCATTCTGTTTATGTTAATGTATTTGTTATTTTTGTAACCATATTATCTTAGTCGGTGAACAAATCATTTTATTTACAAAAAGTGAATCATGTCAACAACGTGTTTATGCTTATGATGATACAACGTAGATGTCAACAATACAACACATGTCAACATGTGTAACATTTTGATGTCAGGCCTTTTTCTGCCAATCTTGGGGGGAAAGCCATTTCGACACATTTGTGAGTTTCAACCTGAATAATTTGAACTTATGTAAATTTAAATACAATGGATTCTGTTTTATCAGCCTCATGGAGACTATAGATTAAGGCTTGGATATCAGTTTGTTATATATTTATTTGACCTTGCAGCATATTCCTATAGGTACATGTAAGTTGCGTGTAGACATAATTATTTTTATTGCATAATGAAAAAGTATTTACATATTGAGGTTCAAAATACGCCAAAGTAGAATCATCATTTGCATATTGTTTCATTAACTGATGTATACCCATCGTATCCCAACTATAGGTCGTAGACTTTTAGATGTAATTATAAATTTACACTCATTTGTGATCATCAGAATAGCAACAATATATTTAGTTTGTTGAGAATTTTGTAAACATCTTTAATTGTGAGAAATATTTCAAAATAGATTTAAAATACTGATATTATAATATGAAATAGCTCTTCCCTATTTGATACACCCATTTGATTTAAAATACTGATTTTATAAACATGCAATGGCTCTTCTCTATTTAACCCATTTTATTCCAGAACTAATCATAATTGGTATATAGCTGAAGAAAAAAGTTTCAACTTTAAATATTGGGAAAAGAAAAATGCATGTATAATGATTTGTGATCATCTTATTAATATTTTCTGATATTTATTATCATTTGCCTATTTTATGCTTTTTTTATACAATATAAGGTTTTGTTGAGGGAATTTTTGAGATGCCTAAAAGAATATTGGCATCAACAATCTTTGATATATATGAAAACAAATTCAAGGGGCAATGAAATTATATCAGTCCGATGTTTTTAAATTGGATCAGTTGGTGAGCAGCAAAGAAACATATTTTTGATTTAGGCCTAAATCGGCCAGATGTATGTTTATTTTTCTATTTCTATGTATAGAGTGTCATACATAAGTAGCCATATCTTTTTGCACTTATCAATCAATTTCAACAGTTTGATATCATACAAGCAGTTTGGAGTGTGTTGTCCGTATTTGAGTTGATCATATACTCCCTACTAAATATGGTGATTTAAAACACATGTATATTAATACAGTCAAACTTGCATTAAAGGCCACTTCTGTATAAATTATCCATATCATCAAGGTGTGTAGAATGGATACCTAATCTACATGTATAACATAGGATAAAGCAATCCATATTGCCTGCAGTATATCACTTGTTTTGAAAAATACTCAGAAAAAATGTCATTTGAAGGCGAGAACTTACTGATATCTCTGGCATACATGATTACAAAAGCTGACTGTCTCGTAGAGAAATATAATGAGATGCTCTGGTCCCTCTGACTGGTATCAGACAGACAGACAGACACTGACATACAAAGACACACACACACTGACAGACAGACACAAAGACACATGCACAGACAGACAGACAGACACACATATACATATACATGTATCTATACACACACCCCAAACATAAAATTACACACACATCTACACATACTTTACCCCAAACACACACATGTCTACACACACTTTCAACACACACACACACACACACAATTTCTATATAAATGAATATTTGAAAATATTAACAATTGAAGTTGTCATAGCCATGATAAATGTACAGACAGTATATATGAATGTTAAGTAGCAAAAATTAGCTATGCTGTCTTGATGGACTGAATCAATTCTTAAAGTAAATGAAATGTTTGCTGAATAGAAAATGACATCTCCATCATTTAGTTTTGTGAAAATAGATTTACATCTGCATTCGTGTCGAGAAGTAATTAAACAGAAATTTAATTTTATACAGTTGCATGAAGTTCACATCAGGGTTTGGCAGAGTATGTACATTTTGCTAAGTAAGATATTAGAATGTTTCAAGATATTTTAATATTCTATTTCACTGTCAGTTTCAAACTACAAATACAGTAGTTGTTGTACATCACATTAGACAAGCAAGGTTGTATATTTTCAATACAGAAGTCACCTGTCATTGTTTTATAACATTGTTTTGTTTTTCATTTTTGTCAACAAAGTTGGATATATTAAAATCATCAAAAAAGATGAATTTTATTTTACTTCAGCAAAAAAAAAAAAAAAAAAAAAATCATATCAAATTCATTAACTTATGGACTGACTTTCATTTTTTTTTCGGGGAGCAAGAAAGATATCTAACAGATAATTACGTAAATTTCATCAATCAAAGCCACTTTGAACACTTAGTCCTTATAAAACCAGCTATTTAACACAAAAGGAGCTTGTTTTCAACATTGATTTTGCTTTGGCGTGGGATTCCCTTGAGTTTCATAGTATCTCTTTTATAAACAAAATCTTTTAGATTTTTGGATCACTGTATCACCAAGAAAACAATACCATATAAAAGATTCTGTTTTCTCTTGAGTAATCAATTTATTTTTTTAACAGACTAGGACTTATGTGATAAAGGAGAAGGTTATCAGCATTAGGTTTTACATTCAGAGTAAAATATACATATGTCTGACATTTCATATTCCTTGGTGATCTATCATACATACTCTTCTTACGAATCAATATTATCCCTCATTTCTGTAAATGATATTGACAAAGGAATTATTTGTAACTCAGGAGAAATAAAAATCACATTCTAATTTATCTCAAAACAAGACTGCTTCACAAAGTAATGATGACATTTTTAAAATTCATTTTCTTTGCAGTAGGTTGTGTATTGTATATATTTTCTTTGCAATACATGTAGGTCGTGTGTTGTATTCATTTTCTTTTTCTTTTTGTTAGTAAGGTTTCCTGTTGATTAGTTTTAAGCTTTTAGCTGATCTACTAGATTTTGATCAGAAGTTGGATGTGATTGTAATCCCAGAGTATCTTAGAGATTGTAGTTAAGTAATTAACTACTGACTAAAGTAGTTCATAATTATCTATAATCTTGTTGTTAACGATAAACAGATATGTTGATGAGAAAATTATACTTTTAGTCAAGTAACGGTTATATATCTCCACATCTGTCGGTGATTGCTATTTCTCTGATAAGTTATATTGATTAGTCAAATACTTCTTATATTATGCTGATTAATTGATTGTTTGAAGGCATTAGGTGTTAGTGTTAGGGCAACATGTCAGATGTTAGGTCACCACTACATCAGATGTTAGGTCACCACATCAAGAGTTAGGTCACCACATCAGGTGTTAGGTCAACACAACAGATATAAGGTCAACAAGTAGGATGTTAGGTTACCACCACATCAGGTGTTAGGTCATTACATCAGGTGTTAGGTCAGATGTTAGGTCAGTATGTCAGATTTTTCATCAACTGGTCAGGAGTTACTGTGTGTCCCAGCAAACCCCAAAAGGGTTTCATTTTATGAATGATACACATATATTTTATTCGAAGGAGGTCATAGTGGCAATAATTTTTAATGAAGGAGACCCTCCAGTACTCAAGATCCAAGTGGCAGCCATTGTTGTTGTTGATTTTGTTTAGAACAGTCCATCATTTATATCAGGTTATATACAGCTTATTACTCTTTTAAGTCACCAAAGACACTGGATTGGAAAACTCTCAGATGTTACGTCAACGCATGGATGTTAAACTTAACGTCAACACACAGATGTTAGATCAAATCATTAGAAGTTAGGTCAGCACATCAAATGTTAGTTTAATACATATGTTGGATTAACACGTCAGATGTTAAGTCACCATTTCAGATGTTATGTCAACTCAACAGATGTTAGGTTAATACATCAGATGTTAGTTATACAAATCAAATGTTAGGTCAACACAGATGTTAGGTCAATACATCAGATGTTAGTTATACAAATCAGATGTTAGGTCAACACAGATGTTAGGTCAATACATCAGATGTTAGTTATACAAATCAGATGTTAGGTCAACACAGATGTTAGGTCAATACATCAGATGTTAGTTATACAAATCAGATGTTAGGTCAACACAGATGTTAGGTCAGTATACATCAAATGTTAGTTATACAAATCAAATGTTAGGTCAACACAGATGTTAGGTCAATACATCAGATGTTAGTTATACAAATCAGATGTTAGGTCAACACAGATGTTAGGTCAGTATACATCAAATGTTAGTTATACAAATCAAATGTTAGGTCAACACAGATGTTAGGTCAATACATCAGATGTTAGGTCACATTTTATGCACTGCATTCTAATTGTATAGCAGCCTAATGCCATTTCTTATACTTGTATTATGACTTGTGCATGTAACTCGTCTACACCCTAGTATATGGACAGATAAATTCTGACCTGGTAAATAGGTAGATATGCCAGTCCTAGGTGGGCGAGTGATTTATCTGTGATAATCAATTTAAAAATTGAGTCTTTCAGGTTTTTCAATCTAATAAAATAATTTTCGTTTACATTTTGAGACAGTTTTCATACTTACTTCATTAGAATTATGTGATCTTTGTCATTCATATTATGCACATTATTTAGAATTTCTGTGAAGTATCCATTAAATTTTATATGTCTTATTATCATTCATCGAGTTAAAGGTTAAGTTAAAGGTCATATATGAAATGTACACTAATAAATACAAAAATTATCAAAAACTTTCAATTTTATTTTGTACGGTTGTAACACAAACTGATACATGTCATCTTTTATACATTTTTATTTCCCTTGACATTGAACGTCATACGGATGATGTACTTTATACCTGTACATTTCCACACGTAGTCTGTTTCGCCCTTTTACGACAGAAAACATACCATAACCATCAGCAAATGTTCAATGCATTTTGTTGTAAAACTAAGGTGAATTATTGAAATTTTACGTTCAATATAATAACTTCGTTTGTAGTTGTAATGTTTCACTGTTTGAAATTTTAAGATTGAATGGATAATTTTTCGGTTTTTGTCGGATTCTTGACAGCAAACCTCAAAATACTATAAAAAATACCAAACATTTAGATTTACAAGAAAAAGGGGGCAATACTGAAGATGATTTCTTGTCAATAAGACTTCATTAGTTGAGCTGGAATTAAAGTAAATGTAGAGTTTCTAAACAGATAATGGTATCATTTAACACCAATATATATATATATATATATATATATATATATATATATATATATATATATATATTCCATATCGGAGAATCCTCGGTTAAAATAAAGATAGAAAATTATTTATTATATAGTATCAAATTCCTTTCATCAATCACGAAAATACTCATAAGTACAGTTAGTTGTCCCATACATTAGTTGTCCCATTCATTAGTTGTCCCATCCATTAGTTGTATTTTGTGTTCGACATTTATATACTATATCATTACCATTTTAGTCAAGTGGTTGTATCTTTTCCTTCAATTTAGTATCGTATTCCATTCTTATAAAGCAAGATAATTATTGATGTCCAGTGTGCAATACCTTCTTTGAGATTACAGTGTCAAGTGCTTGTCAATGTTTTTCACATTTTGAGCTACCAGTGAGTGTAAAACTTTTGGTTTTGGACGTGTGTGATGTTTTAAAATCATTAATTTTGTAAAAAGATTTAAAATGAAATGAATGGAATCATTCCACTAACAATTTAAGATCTCTACTGTAATTGATTTGTGTATATAAATTATCTAGGAAATTGATATTTTTTGGTATTGAAAATTGACAATTTTTGGTATTGTATATTAGCATTTTACATGAGTTAAGCAGACATGACAATAAGGTATTTATAATCGCGCCTGTAAATATATCATTTTTCATCAGGATTTAAGTTTTGTGTATAATCATAAATATTAGAATATTTTATCTCTTGTAATTTGGACTGGAGTAATGTTGTTTTATGATACTATTTGAAATCATTTTGAATTATTTCTTTGGAAAGATATATTTGATAAGGTTACAAAGTCATCTTGTTGTTAAAATTCATCTTTGTGACATTATATATTTTAAGAATAAATTTTTGATTGAAATTGCTTTAGACATTTTGTTTGCTTATTTGAACATATGTAGCCTACCAGATCTTATAACAATTAACATGCACGTGTAATCATACAGTTAAATTACCAAATTCAATATGCCCATGCAATGCACAACACTCTATTGCACTGTGTTTGGACACAGAGATTCCACAGGTGCTACTTTTCTAAATGGAATTCCAGTCATCCAAATATTTGACGGTGTTGTTGAAAGAAGAAGACACAATTCGAAAAACATTGGGAATATAATTAATACATCACCATACAAATGTTTCTATCCATATCATCAGACTGCATGCGATAGTTGTAGCGGATGGTTTTAACGAGAGCGAAGCTCGGGTTGAATCCTTTCGCTACAACGATCAAGTGCAGTAAGATGATACGGATAGAAACATAATGTGTATTTTTGTCTATGCACCTACGTACATGTACATTGAAGTATTTCTTCACATATCTTTGACCACGAGCAGTGTGGTCTAGCCATAGAGCGTTCGATTCGCAAGTGAAAGGTCTTTGGTTTGACCCCTGGTACCATATAATTCCTCAAAACAGACGGCTGTCCATTAGGAAACTACTTGTCAAAATAAGAACAAGTCACGGATGATTAATTAAAAAAGTCACGGATGATTGATAAAACAATCCACGAATGATAAATAAAACAAGTCATGGATTAATAAAACGTCACAGATGATTAATAAAACACGTCACAGATGATTAATTAAAGAATGCACGGATGGTTAATTAAACAAGTCACGGATGATTAATTTAAGAAGTCACGGATGATTGATAAAACAAGTCACGGATGATTAATAAAACATCACGGATGATTAAATAAGCAAGTCACGAATGATTAATAAAACAAGTCACGAATGATTAATTAAACAAGTCGCGGATGATTGATAAAACAAATCATGGATCATTAATTAGACAAGTCACGAACGATTCATTAGATAAGCCACGGATGATTGATAATCAATCACGGATCGGTCTATCGGATAAAAACGAGGTTCCGTGTGATGGCAATGATGACATGTTTAAGAAACCTTAATATATATATTAATTTTAAAACACGTGACACGTAATATATATATATATATATATATATATATATATATATATATATATATATATATATATATATATATAATATATATATATATACACACACACATATGGAATTGGCGTCCAAATTCACTAAGGAAAGTAGTCCCAGCGGTATTGCCATACCCAACTGCAGTGTAATACTACGATATGTATTGTAAGGCATGTTGAATTATGTATTATAACTGTGTGTTTTGAAGTAGACCTACAATTTATATAATCTAGTGGGATGTTGTTTTGTGAACCCTTTCTTAACCTAACTTCGATTTTAGCTAATGCAGAACATCGACATTTAATTACATGGATATAAGTATAGTGATAGCTTACCTATCACCCCTGTTTTGATTTGTTTAGACAAACCGTATTTGTAAAAGAGGTATCTCACTTTGATACAGCTATAGCATGTGTCTTTATTTGAGTCCTTTCAACCACAGCTGAAGTGTATCCATAAAATCCATATTTTTTTTCTTTTACTGGACAATAGGGCCAGTACAGGTGAAAAATTTATTGGCCCTTCGTATTATTTGTTGGCCACGGACAAACAGACCAGTGTTAAATTTGAGCCCTGTTATTACTTAATGCCTGGAACGTAACTAAATGTATGTTGACTTCTGACGATTTAGATATAAAAATCTCAGATACCAAAATATAAATCAATAGGATGTCCAGGACATAGATACAAATCCGGTAAAAATGGACAAACACGGACCTCTGGAAACCAAAAGGTGGGATCAGGTGCCATGGAGGAGTAAGCATCCCCTGTCGACCGGTCACACCCGCCGTGAGTCCACAGTCAAGTCCATTGAAACACGTGAGGAGTGTATCCTCGTCACAATTGGTACAGACGTCTCAACAACCGCCAACGAAAAGGCAACTCAACATTTCACTTAGTGAAACAGAGTAGTCGTAAATAAGACTATTATACCGACCATAAAATTTGCGGAACGTTGACATTAAACGCGGTTTTCGATATCCCTGTGTCAATAATTTGTCAGTGAGTAGTTTACCTCTGTATATGAAATCTTCATATGTTGTGCACGCCCTGGCATATCGGATCATTTGTGAAATATAAACTCCATATGCAGGTGACTACGGGATATTACTACTTAAATGTGGAAAATTTACGATGGGAAAGCCGAAATCGTCGCGTTTATCGTATAGCTTAGTTGCTAATTTCCCGTCTGTGTTTATATTAAGTAAAATGTTTAAGTATGAAGCGTGTGTACTTGATTCTGTTGTATCTTTAATTTCTAGTTCGCTGGGATGTATCGCATTAACATATGTATGAAAATTGTCATTATTAATTGACAAAACGTCGTCGATATATCTAAATGTGATCTAATGAAATATCTGAAATCTTATAATTCGATAGTTTTGAGTGCATGGTTTATTTTTTATCATAAGAAATAATTCAACAGCATCTTAGATGATTTAAATCTTTGTTTTTAGATGGTGTTCTACACCACACGACAATTTTCCAGTTATATGTAGGCGACCAGTTTTAATGGCGGAGGAGAGTATCCGATTATAATAAACGCGGGAAGAGATCACCGCCCTTACGCAAGTCAACTGGCCAAATTTCTCACTAAATCAACTTACGAAGTTCCAAACGGGACTGGAATCTGTACTATTCAGATACTTCATGGCGTAAAGTTCGGTGCCCTAACCAATTTGCCACGGATGTCCCGTACAAATTTTAGCAAGACAAGGGATGGTAAATATAAGTTAATATAATTTGTTGTAAATTAATGAAATTATAAAAAGCTTAATTCTGTAAAAGAGTCCAGTTAACAGCATTTTGGTTCTTAAATAAAGATATTATCGTCAATTTATGCCACAGCAATTAATCTATTAATTTTTGTCAAAACGAAAAGAAAATTAGACTACATGTATAAATTGAAATTGTACAATTATATGACTTTTTCCTATTTAACAATATTCAACATATGAACATTTCATATACAGATGTAAACTACTCACTGACAAATTATTGACACAGGGATATCGAAAACTGCGTTTGATGTCATTGTTCCTCAAATTTTACGGTCGGTATAATAGTCTTGTTTGTTATTACTCTGTTTCACTAAGTGAAATGTTGAGTTGCCTTTTCGTTGGCAGTTGTTGAGACGTCTGTACCAATTTTGACGAGGATTAATTTCATTCCTCACGTATTTCATTTGGAGTGGAATGTGGACTTACGGCGGGTGTGACCGGTCGACAGGGGGATGCTTACTCCTCCATGACACCTGATCCCTCCTCTTGGTTTCCAGAGGTCCGTGTTAGTCCATTTTTACCAGATTTGTATCTATATCCCGGACATTGTATTGACTTATACTTTGGTATCTGCGATTCTTTTTATATATTATTCCCCAACCTTCTTACCTCTCTACAGTGTATGAGTTTAGTCATTGTCATTGTGTCAGTAGAGTATGCTAGGCTGTAACTGTATCGATAATTATTATTATGATAACACACTGAAACTGGAACTATTGTAAATAATATTACTTAAGATGAAGTAAAATGAGTAAGAACGTGTAGTTTATTAAATCACCTATTCCACACTGGAAAGCACCTCGTTAAAGCTTATCTACTGTATGCTGAATTCAAACCACGGATTTTGTCCCTTAATATGTTGGAATATTGTGACGTCTGTATCAGTACATTACAGTGTGTAATTGATAATGTATCGTTTGCAGTGATTTAAAGGCTTATTAAGAAGATGTTTCTGTATTTATTGATTTTAAAGCTTTTTGTTATAGTTTTATTATGGAGGTAACTGGTGCTGTAATGTTTGTCATTACAGTTAATTACGGCATGTCCCCATAAATATTGAACTGATAAAACACAGGCTCATCTACTATTGTTTTCCTGTTTGTTATGAATTTATGACCTCGGATGTGGAGACAAGATTTTGCCGGGCAAACTGTCAGTTTGTCTCATCGTCTGCTTCTCAATGACCATAATATTTAATGTGCTTGATAAGACTGGTGTTTTGGCATTTTGAAATTCATTTGATTAGATTTTCTTAAGGCATAAAATTGTAATGACTGCATAATATTTGACATACTTTTAAGAATTTGGTCACTCCATCTGCTTTTAGGAATATTTCGTTTCTGTTTTGAACAAGGCTAATTCAAATAAGGTTTTAATTTCATTTTTATTGCGTTTATGGTTCTATTTCGGAAATTGGTATAGGGGCATTTTTAATGAAGCACAATTCGACGTATTTTCCCATTGCAGGGACATTTAGTGCATGTTGCTAAGGTGAATACCAACGGCTTACTGTATCTACATGACAGATAACAAAATAGTCCATGTTATTTTTTAATCTATCTACATTATAAATTAAAAATACATTTTAGAATTTCTTTAAACATATTTCATAATTTGCTGATAATGGTTAAAGACTTTCAATACAAGTCTCGCAAGTTGTTCCATTTAATGTTGTTTGTATATAGGCCTACATACGCGGATCGCTAGGGAATCAATTTCCGATATGTAAGTATGACAGCAATACGTCTTAACATGAATATGAGAACATGTAAAATATAAGGTTAATAGTCCTTCTTCGGACAAATATAAATTGAATGTATCCGGGATCTCCGGCTTTCTGCAAGTAAATTGGAAAACTTTGTCATAAAAACAGCTTAGATTTTATCAGGACACGAACACGCACGGACTAGCGGTAAAGCGCGATACATGACCTCTCATCTTTGTAGGTCACTTAAAAAATATTCAATTGAAATGGTGCAAAAAGGTCACACATAAAATATCATCTTTTAACTCAATGATCACAATATTCATCTTTCAAGATTTTTTATAAAAACTAAATTATAAAAATTTCAGATACCAAAGTATTAATCAATAGAATGTCCAGGACAAAGATACAATAAAATGTTATTTTCTAGAGACATTATTTTGTTTCACATAATAGTTTTAAATTTGTTTAATAGACACAGCATGTATTTTCAGTTAATTTCGGATTTGGATAAATGTTCGTAAATTCACTAAATAAAGTTTTTAGATAAAAGATACATTCGTCATCGACATAAGACAGGTAGTTAGTCGTTTAAGATAATGTCATTTTGGTAGTAAATACTTAGTATGTTTATAATATTTAAAGAGGGGGTTTCTTTTGGATGACATTAAACAAATAGAAGTTAAGGCAGGTAAGGCTGTTTTCACGTCGACACTGTTCTACTGGGGTTTCATCTTTTCCAAGCAATTGACATTCTTCTTGACAGTCAATTGCACGTCTTCAGCACTATTTCAACCACCATACAATGAAGATCATCGTATTTCGTAACAACGCAATCGAAATGTCAAACAGCTCATTTACCGACATAGCACTAAGGTATATGGAATACAGAATGTCCGGAAAAAATCCAGTCTTTGAAATTGATACACTTTATATTTGAAAAATTGCACCTTTTATATTCTTTAATAGCTTTTTTGCCGTGGCGTCTTTCCCGTACATATATGTAATTGTGCTTTTATTGTATTATGTTATGTTTTTAATGTACATCATTGTATCAAATTATTACGTGTATTTAATTGTTGCCCACGTAACGAATATATGTTAGTGCCCTTAATTTACAGATTCAAAATGAATATATGAAAAAACGCCTTGCATTAATAGCGTTTATTTCTGATATGTTTTCACCATCGCCTTGTGTTGTATGAAATCGTATACGTAAAATGCATAATACGTGTATATATCCATTTCGCATTTGCTTAACTTCAGAATAACTACGCGTGGTTGTTACATATTGGTTTTTTCTGAACATGACAACAACCCCAAACCAAAATAACTGATTTTTTTATTGATACTACATGTATATAGTTTCGGGGCAATACTGAAGATGATTTCTTGTCAATCAGACTTCTTTAGTTGAGCTAGGATTGTTTAATCAATGCGATAAATGATATTATCAGTAAATAAAAGCATTTCATAAAAGCCCCCAAACAGGAATTGTGTTGAAAGAAGACCTTCAAAGATCACATCATAAGATTAGCATTATATTCAGAGACTTCTCCAAGGCACCCGATACTGCCTCATGGTGTTTGTAATTTGTTTGTATGTTGTTTACATTTTGTTTACGAGTTGTCTGTATGTTGTTTGTGTGCTATTTGTATGTTGTTCAAACGTTTTTATTTTGTTTGTATGCTGTTTGTATGTTGATCACTTGTTTGTATTTTGTTTGCATGCTGTTTGTATGTTGTTTGTATGTTTTTGTATGTTGTTTTTATGATCTTTATATGTTGGTTGTATGTTGTTTGTATGTTTTTTGTATGCTGTTGTATGTTGTATATATGTTGTTTGTATGCTGTTTGTATGTTGTATATATGTTTTTTGTATGTTGTTTGTATGTTGTTTGTATGTTGTTTAAGTGTTGATTGTATGTTGTTTGAATGCATGTTTGTATGTTGTTTGAATGAATGTTTGTTCGTGAACAATGACACTGGGAGTAATTACTCTGAAAACGTTGTAAGGTGATTGAATTAGCGTCTTAAAATTTACTTGAAATATACTCACAAATTAGTTTTCACCACACATTCTGAAAATTTATTTCTTTTTTTCTATAATAACATGTTTGTATTAACTTGTAAAACCATTTAGTTCACTGGAGTAAAAATAGCAAACCAACTTAAGGCACTCGAAAAAAGGAACTAAAAGCATCTACTATTGTTTATGAATTCTTTAGTCTACAAAATCTATAGCGTCTGGGATAGCACCTACGGTTGTTTGTGAATTCTTTAAGCTACAAGATCTATAACATCTAAGATATCATCAACGATTGTTTGTGATATCCTTATATAGTCTATTTTATATAAAAAGAAATTGTCAAATGTTAAACGTCTATGTAAAGGTTATGTAAATTGTTTAAAGTTATTCTTATATTTTGATGAGGCCTTTGACATGTTTCTCTAAAATAAGTGGACAAAAATATATTTCGAGATAGAAAAAGTTTTGCCATAGAATTATCGTTCTGATTAATGAGACTGATATAAATCGTATATAAAGGGCTGATGCTTATAGGCTAAAGGTAGGCTGATGGAATCTAGAAAGAAGAGATTGTCGTTAGATTTGATGTGTTAGTTCGTATGTAGGCCAGTCTTGGTTCGTATGTTGGTCAGTGACATTAATATTCTTGTCCAAACTCCGTCTTCTTATTTTGGAGAGTAAAAACTCAGATATGCATTTATACATTGAACAAAACGAAGAATTTACATTTGGAGAAATATAAGACAGATTTTGGTAGAGTTTGAGAACAAACACTTTTAATGACTGTAAATGCCTCCAAAATATCAATATCAATATATATATATATATACTGATAAATCGGTATGTAAACGGCAAGAAACAAATGTTCTTATTGTTCCATATAAAAAATTCAGATACCAAAGTATAAATCAATAGAATGTCCAGGACATAGATACAAATCCGGTGAAAATGGACAAATACGGACCTCTGGAAACCAAGAGGTGGGATCAGGTGCCATGGAGGAGTAAGCATCCCCTGTCGACCGGTCACACCCGCCGTGAATCCACAGTCAAGTCCAATGAAATACGTGAGGAGTGTATCCTCGTCACAATTGGTACAGACGTCTCAACAATCGCCAACGAAAAGGCAACTCAACATTTCACTTAGTGAAACAGAGTAGACGCAAACAAGACTATTATACCGCCCGTAAATAATCCATACGATTCTTTTCCCATGAAACATGTCATATTATTTGTCATTTTAAATTTGTCGTTTTCATTATTTTGTCATTTTTTTCTGATTTTATAAATAATTTGGATTTGATTTGTTACCCCTTATACCCGTCAATGATATGTTCTTTATGTGTTTCAATATCTATATACTCAATTTGATAAACAATAACAATAGTATATTACAGACTAAAATGTTTTATTTCAGTTTTCAAGATAAAACATAAATATGTTGCGCCTCGATGTCTTTTTTATCATATGACTGTTTGGTTCATCTATGATTTAGGTTACTCTCTCGCAGATGAACTTGTGTTAGACAACAATTATATTTTAGCTTCAAAATCCAGTTGAATGAATTAACCATTATTATATCGAATCAAAACAATATTAACCCTTTTACCCCTAAATTTCTAGATGGTACGCTCTTTTACATTGTTTAGACTGATCTATTATGATCTATAGGGATAAAAGGGTTAATAAACGAAAAGTCTGTAGTTCGACGCGGGATTTATACAGTCTATATCAGGGACTAACTAAACATCTTTGATGGTAGAGTTCCTGAGTCTTAAAACTATGACTAATGATTAAAGTTAAACAAAACATCTTATGAAAAGATAATCCAAAATATGATTTTATAACATTCAGCAATATAACACTTTCTTAAGCATGCCCTTTTCTATTTCAACGTCATTTCAAAGCTGGTCGTTTCCCTCTGTCGAATCATTGACGGCATAAATGCCCAAATATTGTAATCTAATGTGAAAATGGACATATAATTTTCGTGACACGTGATTCGGTGCGTTAATTTGAAAGAAGTTCGTGGTTATCCGATTTCCTGTGTATGTATCTTGTCCTACAGTTGTCGCCACTGTTGATAATCTGATATCTTTTTTCATGCCAGGCGATGATAGGGAATTCACAAAGATAACAGTAAAGGATTTTATGGGTGGGGTAAGATAACACTTTTACGTGAAAATTATGACGTCACAATACAATTTTTTGTGTTATTTTGACTTCTAGAATACAGTGCATAGATGTGTCAGACCTGATCTGCGTATCTTTACATAAATATATATTTAAGAAAACATTGGAAAAAGATTGTCAAACATGGGTGTTTTAGCAGAAACGATAATCTCCAGTCTCGTAGTAAAAGTCTGAAAGTCCAATCCTAGCGAGACCCTCGGATTGAATAACCAAAGTCTTACCACTCTGGTGGAGATTTCCTCATCCAATCAACACAACCATGTGAGATTCTAGTAGGCCTAATCTTACATGGGTGTGTGGAGTGGATAAGGGAATCTCAACCCGATTGGTAAGACCTGGTTGTTCAATCCGAGGGTTTCCGAGTATTGGACTTTCAGATCCTTACCGCGAGGGATGATATTTCTTTTTCACCATGTTTGATTATTTTCTCTCATGCTTCAAATGCAAGTTTATGTGAATAAAATCTAACGCAACTTTCAATGCACTGTATTCTTATGACATTAAAACCATTAATCAAGGATTGCGATGACGTGCTATGTCACTTGAACTGAATGGGGAGAACCGAATAAATCATATTGTGTAGATAATTCATTTTGTCGTATTTAAGTGAGCATTTTTCCTAAATTCATTATCCGATAAAGTATGCTCTGATATTAAATATAATCTAAAATGTATTATATCACTTTTATAATACGAGGTTTGAATTTTCCATTTTGTGAGCCTTTGTGAGGGAATTATCAATATATTTTGTTAAAAGTGTGCATAGGTCGCCTGAAAAAAGTACATTATCTACAGTTATGCTTCAATGGTAATTAATTACGCGGATAGACCGATATTTGTTCAGGGTTGGGTAAATTCCCACGAGTCAACAGTATTATCGTGCCAGACATTCCAAAAATCAAATTTACGACATTAAATTAAAAAAAATAGCAACGTTTTCAAATGGTGAATGTATGAATAATTAATGTTCATTATCAATGATGCTTCTAATACTCATAGCGAAAGTAGTTGTCAACTTGACAGCTACGATTTTGTTCAATTTCCGAAACATTGGATCAACTGGTCTAACAGTTACCAATGATAAGCAGTCATGTAAGCCACCACAGTTACGCCGCCAAAAGGATATGCCATCTTAAAGTTTTATACATTGAATTTTTACAATATGATATTATACAGAGTATATCTGATGAAATACATACATGGTCATATGAAATGATTTTCCAAATCGGAATAAGGTACCTTGTTCTATTCTAAGTTGAATTGAAATGATATTCATTTCGATTTCAGTTCATTATTTCTTTTTACTAATTTCATCATCAATTAAATAGGAAATTAAGGTCAAAGATCACAAAACAAAATAAGTCAATATTCCTATTCCTAACTTAATGCTGATTTAGCATTTATTCAAACTCGAATAATGAGATACAATGTACATATATGATGATAATGATCATATTCTACACCAGTATAATATTACCTTCTGGAATACATAACTTTAAGAAAGTTTTCTATACACAATTTCAACCTACGTCTCAGATAAATTTGCGATATTTGGCGCATTAATTTTTATAATATTTTCGGGATGATATAAAGAATATATATATATATTCTGAATTCCAATGACAAACTTTAGAAATGATGCAGACTTCATTGTGTTATGAACAGTCGACAGGGGATGCTTACTTTTCCATGGCACCTGATCCCACCTCTTGGTCTTCAAAGATCCGTGTTTGTCCATGTTTCCAGATTTGTATATATATCCTGAACATCCTAAAGATTTATATTTTGGTATGTGAGATTTTTTATATTGCTAACTTGTATCTATATCCTGAACATCCTAAAGATTTATATTTTGGTATGTGAGATTTTTTATATTGCTAACTGTGATATGCACTAATCTAAAAAAGAGAGCACTGTGTCAATTGTTCACGTTTTACTAGTATAGTAGGTCCTAGGGAATGAATGTTTGATATCATAATTATAACTTGAATTACATAATAAATAAGATGCGTTTTACGAGACGTACTTGAAAATGTAGGTAAATGAAATTATATATGCATAAAACAAACCGTAAAATATTCAATGAATGCATCTCATACATATCAAACGCACATGTGACAAAGGTGAAAATGACTTTCACTTGATGGCAATATTGATGTACTGATTTATCCAGGAGCAACATAAAGCGTTAACATTAGATACACTTTCTCGGAATAACGTAATTAAATATGCTTACGTGACTCTTTCACTTAGAACTTGACGCTAATAAACTGAAGGTGCTTAATTGATGCTTGGATGATATTTATCTCAAAGAATTGCTACTCTTGTGATATCATGTTTAAGATTAAACTTTTACCCTGATCACATTGCCTAGTGGGATTCATCATTGTAACCCCGATGATATTATTTAAGGCTTTTAATTTTTTAATTTGATAAATCTTACTTCTTTTCCGGGTGATATTGTTTGAAGACAGTAATTTTGATATTTAATTTTTATAATTTTGAAAAGTATCTGTATCAGTTTAAGATCAAAACTATTTGTAAATTAAAAAAGGAAAACGTTCATTCGCATTGCGTCATGTTTTTATATATCATCTTATTTTTGTTGTTGCTGCTAAAGCGGTAATATATCTACCATGAAATATGATATTGTGTATTGTAATATTTGAAATGTGCACTATAAAATTTTAAGATTATACTGTTACTCGTACTTCCTTGTATATAAACTGTATACTCTGATCTTGAAACTGTACATTGACCTTATAAAAATACGAATCTTAACTGTGGTTGAATAGTATGAACTACAAATTATACGTAAAATATAGCATGTAACTTGTATGCTATGGACCTCTTAGAGCGAGGACACTTAATTTTATATTCACAATTGTAGTTTAAAGATCCTTGATAACGTTATCGTCTCATCATAAAGAGTTACACCTGATTACGTTAACGTCTCATCATGAAGAGTTATACCTGGTCACGTTAACGTCCAGTCATGAAGGGTTACACCTGATCACGTTAACTGATGAGTTATACCTGATCACGTTAACGACCCGTGACGAACAGTAACACCTGATCACGTTAACGACTCTTGATATAGATTTACACTGATCACGTTAACGACTCGTGACGAACAGTTACACCTGGTCACGTTAACGACTCTTGATATAGATTTACACCTGATCACGTTAACGACTCGTGATGAAGAGTTTTACTCGATCACGTTAACGACTTGTGATGAACAGTTACACACGTTAACGTCTTGTCATGAAGAGTTTCAGCTGATCACGTTAACGTCTCGTGATGAACAGTTACACCTGATCACGTTAACGTTTCATCATACAGAGTTACACCTGAGTATATAACGTCTCATCATACAGAGTTACACCTGCTTATATTAACGTCGCATCATACAGAGTTACACCTGTTTATATTAACGACTTATCATGAGGGGTTACACTGATAATCTTGACGTCTCATCATACAGAGTTACACCTGCTTATATTAACGACTTATCATGAGGGGTTACTCTGATAATATTGACGTCACAGCATGAAGAGTTACACCCGATTAAACCTCAAATCATGTTTTGTCTACACTGTATGTTTTAGATACATACAATGATCTATCGACAGAATGATCCAAGATGAACTCACTTTTTGTTTCTCTTTACCTCATTTAATATTTTTCGAAAATGCATTTCAAACATTCATTTTATCAATTAACAATACATTTTGAATCTTGTAATTTGAACCATTAATTAAATTAATCAATGATATTGCAGTTTTTATGGTTTAAAACCTGCGTGTATTTGTTTTAGAAATCCTCGTAAATGTCTGCAGTGAATCACTACTTAGCCCATGGAAATCACCCATGGGTACAACAATATCTATATAGTGTATTTTATTGACCAATTCAAATAACTTGGCGAGACAAAGTAACCTTTCCATTATCATACATTTGATTCCTTTAACTTTTTGGTAAAGAAGATTTCACGCGTTTTATTCCCCGCTAGATACCGTAGGTATTGGACGAGTAGGAATGATTATTTTTGCCAGTATAATTTCAAAGTCGGTACGTTGCATTGGCTTAGATGTAGGGTAAAGAAAGGGTTTACAAGACCCTACCTCGCAAGGTTATGTAAATTATCCCACGGACGAAAGCGATGGTGCTGTGACTTCTGAACGAGACACTACCCAAGCATATTGTCGACAAATTCAAACATTTTTTATGATACTTCGATAATGCATGCTGATCTCTATCCATTGACTGATATACTTATTTCCTCAAAAGAAAATTAAAATGATGCATGTATGTATGTTATTCACTTTTAATGATCATATCCCGAAGGATATATATATATATTTGCAACACAAAGCGGTAATCCGACCGCCTACAAATTATTTCTCCATATTTAGACTACTTTTGCATTTGATTGCATACACTTTTTATATAACAAATCATTTTTAAAATAACTTACAAACAATATAAATAACCACAAAACCAGCTATAAAACGAAATCCAAATATACATCATATGTACAAAAACTTAAATATCACAGTCGACAGCTTTTTCGAAAACATCACATTCACCCAAAACATGACCATAGAAATATGATGATATTTTTGTTCAGAATAATTGATCACCTTTGCTTTAACTTTGTTTACAACAAAGGTACGAAATATGTAGTATGTCTACTTGATAATTGATGTAATAGTTTCGCGAATCCAATCATTATACACGGTGATATTATACGTGTAGATTTGTTATAACCCTTTACACCTTTGTCACACTAACAGTATATGTTATGCACTGAATGGTTGGTAGTGATTTGAGTTTCAATTTTGTTGGTTCTTTATCATCATAAGCTGTGTAGAAATGATCGGAAATATATAACTATGGCCCAATGATAAAATCTGGTTCCCTGGTTCGTTGTTAACTACAAGCATTAACATACAAGTAATTTTGGCACACGTGATATGCAAATTATTTACTTGATCTTATAATGAAATCCTAGAACGAACCAGCTAACTAACTGTACTTATAGAAATTGACATTTCGTTCTATTTTTTTTTTGGAATTCTCGAGGAATATAATGAACAAGACAATGTTCCTAGATGAACATAAGGACACAGATTGTGAATCCAGTTACCTATTAAAATCATAATTTTGAGCTTTCAAATTCTCTTTCTTTTAGTTCTTCATTCTCAACCTGAAGTTCTGCAGGGGTTGCAGGTTTTCTTTCTTTTAGTTCAGTGCTAATCGGTTTTATATTAGACGGTTCAGTTATAACACTCGATGAACATTCGCTTATTACTTCGTGTGAACTCATATCCCCAAGTTCAGACTGTTCAACGGGAGTTTTTCTTGATTTTAATTTGTGTTTGCTTTCTCCTCCTGATTTCAATGGTACTGTTAGATATTGCCTAAACCCACCTTTGCCATCAGAGGAAGACATATCCCCTACATCAGAGGACTTGCTTCTTTCTTTTGCCCGTCGGTGTTTAAAAATTTTCGAGGTGAAAAAGCTTGCTCTTCTTGTTTCCTGATCCTGTTCAGGATCAGAATCCCCACGTGGCGCCTTATCTATATTATTCAAGTTTGCTCCAACACTTTCCGATCTCTTTCTCTCGGATAAGCCAGGGACGCGTAATCCAAATAAATTTGGTCCTGAAGGTGCCTTTCTTAACCTAGCTAAAAATCTTTCACTAGGCATTTCTAAATCTTTCAGATTTTCTTTTGATTTTGATTTCCTTTCCTCTGTTATTCTATGCAACTTTCCACTAAAATCAAATTTAAATTTCTTTTTACGTTTTGAACTTTTCGAGCTTTCGGAACTGTCGTCTGAATCTCTATCTTCATCCTCACTTGCGCTGGTAACGACGGGCGTCGATTCCATCACTATTTCGTTGACTAATTTCTGATCTTCCTCTAGATCAGCTCGACTGCTCACAATACTAGGGTTTTTACCAATTTTCGTCAGTCTTTCAGCTGCTACACTTTCCATCGTTCTTCGCATTAGAGGATAGCTTTCTAGGACTGTATTAAAATGTTCAACCGATAAGGAGTACAAGTTGACATACGTTTCTGCTCGAACGCTTGCGACTCTTTTAGCATTTGTAAGTAGGCAAATTTCTGAAACAAAGTGTTGAGTTTTATATCGAATAGAAGACAACATAAAATTTCCAGGAACCGAAGATTATATATGATATTTACATCTTCGTGGTATAAAAGCAGATATTTTCTACTTTAGATGAAAGATATTATCGATTTTGTTTCAACAATGACTCCTATGTTTTTCAAGGAACATTATGAACATATTTCCTATCTTTATCTTTTGTTCATGTCATTTAGAAACATTGATATATTGTGTATATTGAGAGAGAGAGAGAGAGAGAGAGAGAGAGAGTCTTAGAGAAACAGAGCGTAAAAGCGAGACAAACAAATATTATATTCATAGAAATACGTTGTGCATAGAAATATATTACCATATTTGTATTACAAGGGAAATACAGTAATATTACAACACATACCTCCAAAGTAGGATCCGTCTGAGAGTGAGGTAGCTATTTCGCCATCTTTTGTTATAATGTCAACAATTCCTTCTTGTATGAAATACATTTTTGTCCCCACTGTCCCCTCCTTAATTATATAATCACCTGGCTGAAATACTTCAAATTCTAATTTACTTATAACTTCCGACACAAACTGATGATCGGCATTTGTAAAAAATGGAACTGACTTTACCAGTGCTCTGCAGTTGTGGTTTATGACTTCCTGTGAAGACAAATATTAAATAAAATTTTTCAAAACGAAAATTTCGTTAAGTTTAGTTAGGTGGTCTTAATAGCGAGGTACCACTATATATATATATATATATATATATATATATATATATATATATATATATATATATATATATATATATATATATATATATATATATTTGTATATATTATGTGGGTGTGTCTGTGTATGAGAGAGTGAGAAAGAGAGAGAGTAAGAGAGAGAGAGAGAGAGAGAGAGAGAGAGAGAGAGAGAGAGAGAGAGAGAGAGAGAGAGAGAGAGATGGAGAGAGAGACGGAGAGAGAGATGCTCTGGATAAATACCAACGCTTAGGACCATTGACACTGATGCTCTGGTATATATTGAGCTACATTTCACGTGCAATTGAAACTTGCATTACTCTTTGAACTTAAAGGCAAATGCAAACTATATACAAAATGTAGTTGCAGAAGTTTCAACGATAGGATATCAGTTTAGATATATCTTAATGCATAATAATGTCAAAATTGAAAAAAATTGAAATTGAAAATAAAAATTAAGAAAAACAAATATGCTCTTAATAACTTACTCAGACGATTAAATAAATTATATCCCAATGTACAAAGTACTTTTGAGTTACAGTGTTGGTTTTACATATATATAATACTAATACATACCTGCCGTAAGCATTCGTTAAGTTCAGTCAGAATGTCTTCTTCGTCAAACATTTTACCCTGATATCGGTGTTCATAATACTCGGAAATCTTCTGCCGCAGTCTACGTGGCAGCTTCCGGTATATCATATATTCCTCTACTTGTTTGAACTAAAATCATATAACAATATTAACATAATTATAGATATGAAAACAAAATATATCTTACCTGTTCATGCTGTTATATTGTTATAAATTAAATCTTCGAATAAATTTATAAGAATATGATCAAAAGAGTATTAAAGTATATGAATATTGTTAACAATAATAATAATAATATTAATAATAATAATAAGAGTAATAATAAGAATAATAATGGTAATAATAATAATAGAATAATAATAATGATAATAACAACGATGATGATGATGATGGTGAGGGATTTGTTGATGATGGAATTGTTAATGATGCATAAAATTGCTTAGATATTTATATTGATATCAAAGCAAAAAGAATTCAATCACTATGTTAATTGTCTAATAGAACTCCACGACATTTCAATTCATATATACAGTAAGTAGTTGTTTGCCAATACAATGTATCTGTAGGTTTTCCATCTGTAGTAATATCTCATTAAGACAATTGTGGCCTAGATTCTCTATATAAAATGTAATGATTTTTGAAAAAATGTAAATCCTTGTAATAAGCTTTGAAACAGATTTAGCTATTGTAGATATCAAATCACATTGCTGTTACACAACGCATCAGTTCTCGAGCTAGTCTGATTTCCAATACTAATGGAAACCCACAATAAAGTATAAATCAGCAAACAAGTCAATTTCTATCCAACAATTGCTTTTGATGGCAACTCCAGACGCGTGTTCCAGTGAATATACCATCAGGTAAAATATACGAAAGCGACATATAATGAACAAGGAGATCAATTTCACAAAGTTTAGTAATTTTGTACGAAATTAGGTTCGTAAAGAAGGAGTTATTGGCATGGTTAGACTGCATATTGAAGTTATGAATGCTCTTTTACTTTCAATAACATACAAACAAAAAGGTAATAGCTTAGCAAAATAAAATGAATTAGTTATATCCATTGGAAACCGTCTGATTTGAAATGAAGCTGATGGTAAAGTACAATTTCATTCCATGCCTGAACAAGATAAGTTTGTAGATGTTTGATAGATTATCAAAACATATACCGATTAGACATTGTTACATGTTGGATTGACTTTAATATAAGAATTAAAGGCTCTGGTTGCAGCTGAAACACGGTTTTTGTTGACCAAAGAAAAATATTACCTGTACGTAATCTTTAATATTCTTAAATCGGAGTAACGATATCAAAATGCATAAATAGAAAGCTGACACGGATTTGTCAAACTTCATATTTCAATAATTTCTTTAAATGTTTTGATGATATTCGTCGTGAAACTATAGCCTCAATATTGTTTTTAATGGTTTAGTTTTCAGCCATTATTTCGTTTCTGCTTGTGAGGAACCGAGACCACTAGCATGCGATTTTCTGTTATTTGTATTTCGTGCGTCTTTCAGAAAAGTTCCCCAGACCATGCAAGTGAAATGAACTTTAGTAGTAGGAGATTTCACCTTGTCTATTTGCAACCGGTCAATATCTTTTTTCATTGACATATGTTGTGCTATGACACGTTTTACAAGATGACTAGCTCCTAAGAGATTTACAGAAACAACCATTCACTATAAATTTGTCTTGACATCTTCATTGTTTATATATATATATATATATATATATATATATATATATATATATATATATATATATATATATATATATATATATATATATCTATATATATATATATATATATATATCCTATTTCCCTTACCTTTTCATTGTAAAGTCGCCTAGACGTATCGAATGACTGAATAATTGTTGTTGTATGACCTAAAAATAATGCATAGCATGTTGCACCACTTAGCATGCTTAAAATCGTCAGCCACGTGTCTGTTAAGTTCTGTGGCGGGAATCGTCCATATCCGATACATAGCATGTGTGATAAAGCTTTGAATAAAGACCAAGTATACTGTGTTGTCCAGTGAGCACCCTGAAAGCATAAATACCGTATGTATGAGTGAAATGTCTTACCTTCTCATTATAGAGTCTCCTGGAAGTATCAAACGATTGGATAATTATTGTTGTATGACTTAGAAAAAGTGCATAGCAGGTTGCTCCACTGAGCATGCTCAGAATCGTTAACCAAGTGTCTGTCAAATTCTGTGGCGGGAATCTACCAAATCCAATACAAAGCATTTGGGAAAGGGCTTTGAATAAAGCCCAAGAGTACTGTGTCGCCCAGTGAGCATCCTACAAGGAATAAAAAAGTGTTCTCCAATTTTTGTATCTAATTTTTTTTTTACAGTTAACTATAGTGTCAGTAGGGTAAGTTATGTATATTATTTGTCTGGTACAGAAACTATTTCTACACAGAAAATTTTAGATATAGGCATTAGATATATATATATATATATATATATATATTGTACCTTTAGTTCTTCAATAGAGACCCAGCAATCAGGTGGGTAGTCTTGTAGCATGGGAATAAGAAATTGCAGACAACCGTTCCAGTGTCCAAGCAGAAACATCAAGCATATAAGGTTGAAAATACGCATAAATTTTCCAGCGAGAGCAAGGAACTGAAAAAAAGATTGAAATGTAATATGTAATTCGTTCAAGGAATTTGAAAATGTTACGAATCAGTACTTGGTCAATGTACAAAATACTGATCTAATATTTCATTCGTCGTTATGTAGCAACGACACGAATTTGCAAATACAGTCTCAAACAGAAAAGGGAGGGAAGTGGAATCGTAACATCTAATAATGTGCAGTAATTTGGTATCTATACAAAAATGTATTAGTAAAAAATACATACAGCAGTATATATATATATATATATATATATATATATATATATATATATATATATATATATATATATATATATATATATATATATATCCCTGCCTGATCTGAGATAAATTAGGCTAGCTACAACAGTGCCATTACAGTGCCATTTAGCAAGGGGATAAAAAGCAGGAAGATCTATTTTGTTATCAATGAAGAATCTAAGAATTTTATCTAGTCAAATTATGTGAATTGCTATTTATAACTACATATCATTAACAAGAATTCTGTTATATCAGAATTAGATTGACAAACACACGCGCTCAAGCAAATATACCAACAGAACTAGAAATGTTTGATGAAGATTTAATAACTAAATATTATCTTACGAAATCTCTCTTATTATATAATATCTATGTTTTTATGTAAGTGAATCATTACGTTAAAAACTTGTTTTCATGCTAATGATCGCATTTCTATGTAGAGTTATCACTTTCACCAGACCATTATGACGACTACAAATCTGTGTAAACGTTATATATACAATACCTCTAACTATCATTCCCAGTTGGGGTTGATGATCTGTATCGATCTTTTATTATTTTATTACAAGATCGCATGAACAGTAATTCTATGTCTTTTGTAAATCACCCCTTACGTTCATTTGCACATGATTCGTATCCTAACTCTTATTTGTACTTTAATCACACGTATATTATTGCAACAGATTTAGATCACATGCAGATGTTTCCAGTCAGCCATGCTACTGTGTACACTAATGCGCTATAGGCATACACCATATCAAGTGCAAAATAATGCAATTCCACAAGCAGACGATAAATGTAACATAAAATTTTTCATCCAGACAAAAGTCACTAATACAATCTGGGATTGAAATGAAATATAAAAAGGAAATTACAATGCGACATCTAAGTATTATTGGTACCGTCTTAATCAAATAATAACTCACTACTACATAATATATGTGCCTAATTCTGTAAATAACCGTGCAGCTATACACAAAGCAATGCAATCCGTGCTCTAATATATGCAAAATACTGAAATGGTGTTTCTGTAATGAATCATCCAGTAGATCCTACGTTAACTCACCCCTGGTTTCTTACGATGTCCACACATAGACAAGCAAGGACTCCCCTCAAACTAGTAGGAAGACAAATTTTGGAAATTTAACCAGGATAGACATAAGCAGAATATTAAAAAAATTCTCATTGCAAATCCTAAACTACCCTAACGATGCCTTGGATCGCAAACTTAATTCCGCAAAAGCTTTACACCATGCGTCGAAAATCTAGCGATGAAAAAAACGAAAATTGGATTACTCCTAGTATGGTTATGTCTTTCAAATATTCCGGGTAAATCGAATAAAAATGATAAAAATCCGTGCTTTTGAATAATGATGAAACGAACAGAATAACATTTACTTTCAGTAATAACTAAGCTTACGAAAATAAAAATATTTACTGGAATTTAGTTTTCATATCTATAGTGCTTTAAATATATGGTTGAAATTATATATATATATTTATATACACACACATATATATGTGTATGTGTGTGTGTGTATGTGTGTGTGTCCGCTACTCGATACATAAACTTGGTGATACATAAGACTTTATCGAAGCTAATCAAGATACATTTTACCGTCAAATCACTTTAGATACCGTACTAAAAACATCATCCAATATTGTAATATAAATAGATTTTGTCATGTAAATTTCTTGAATTTCTTGTATTTGAGGAAGGTGTCCTGAACTGTGCGGTACATCACAACATTCGTTTATATCAAGTTTACGATATCAGGCTTTGATTGCAACTTGTGAGAAATGTGAAAATACAATTAAACGCCATCACATAGACAAAGGGGGAGATAAACATCGCGAAAATTAGATATATTGAAAAATGGTAATATAGATACACACTGAGAATGTGAATAATCTATCTTACATGTACAGAACAAAGTTGTCAACGTCATGCACAGACAACATCCAGTTAAGGGAAATTATGTCCGTGTTGGAATCAACAAGCATGCATTAAGTTTATTGTTTAGCGCTTAAACACACTAATTTTATATAAAAAAAACTCGTAAATAATAACAAGCCACTTCCCTCCCTCACACATATATCGAATTATGTAATGTAACCAACGATAAATTCATACAATTTTATAGTTACTCAACAGCAGCTTAGAGTAGAAACAATAATGGCTGCTACACGAACAAAGTCTGCATTTTTTGTGAAAAAGTATTTTTGATAAGAAATTACACTTCCATAACCCAGAAACCCTGAATACTTGAAAATCTTGAGTCTTACCTCTTCCCATTGTTGAACATATCGAACCAATCTGGACAGTCTCAAAAGACGAAGAAGGCTTAGAAGTTTAGCCAATCGAATTATACGTAAGGCTCTTCCTGAAACACGTCAATAAAAATGTGAAACAACATTGAAGTAGTTTTCAGCAATTTTTAAAATATTTCAGGTAATTTACAAATATCAACGATCTTATTAAATAAAAGTATGTGTGAATGTATATATGTGTAAAATTGTTAAACGTTACAAACTGTAATATCTAGATATCTTATCACACCTCAGTAGATTCAGCCAATCGCGTTGCACTATTCCGGTCACATGACGGCATATTATTAGCCCAAAGTAGGTTACTTAAACAATATGTATTACAATAGTAATGAATAATACGCAGAACCTTTGATGAGATACATTCTTGAAACAAATAAACTAAGAGCACCAAAGATTTTAATGAATACACGCATTAATGAATCGTGTACTTTGTCATTGAGAAAAAGTTTTGAGATATCCCCTGAGTTTAAAAACAGACGATTGATATATTTGAATGTTACTTTCCTGATGATTGCAGTCAAATATGAATGGTCAGAGGAACTTCGAAATGTGAGATCAGGGTATTTTAAAATTATTTTCGTTTTAATAGAAAACACAGGTGTGGATGCTGCTAAAATAACCTTTATGAAAAAATCAAGCTTTGTTCATTTCAAATAGCGATCGATAAATAATGATGTAACGTCCTCGATCGGTTACAGGATCGTTTCAAAATCTTTCTGTCCGATTTCTATTTTCGGCTGAATATAGCTTCCCGATGTGATAAATTCGTTATACATTTTTGTTACTTACGTAAATTTGTAAGACGAATTGTAGGTCCGAAGTACGTCAGCTACTAACCTTATGACTAATCTTTCATCTATCTTTCTATCTGTCTGTCTGTCTGTCTGTCTGTCTGTCTATCTATCTATCTATCTATCTATCTATCTATCTATCTATCTATCTATCTATCTATCTATCTATCTATCTATCTATCTATGTATGTATGTTTGCGTACGTAGAATTTTGTCTCACTGATAGATCCTAGAAAATTTGGTGACATTTTGAAATACTCTCTGTATCTCCAACAATATATATATATATATATTCTGTCAGGTATTATAAGTAGTCCATTAACGACACATATAGGTATCGCTAATACACTGTGCCAACGAATCAATGTCCTTGTAATGAATGTCAATGCTAGCAGATAGGTGGCATTATTCTTTGTGAGTTGCGATAACTTTAATTCTGAATATAGCACAAGGCGAAGAGACAGACAGATAAATGGTTATCTGCTTGGGTATGAAGAATGAATATAAATTTGTGTATGTCACTCTTACTTAACCACACTCCAAAACATTTTAATTAATAAAATTTAGTGGTTGGCAATTTGTTAATTCGTCTCATTTATTTCTTGCATTCTTGAAAATATACGGAAAATACAGAAATATATGTTAATGAGAGTTTAGTAAAGAGAAGTTATATTAGAGGCAAGATTCCAAACAACACTAAAGAAAATAACATACACTAATTATATTAGAAATTATCACAAAAATCGTTTTCTCTGTTTCAAACATAAAATGCAAGGTAGGAAAATATGATTGTGCATCATATAAAAAGATTAAGCACGAAGCACGCCCACACAAGACGTAATAACGGATGGCAATGTATCTCAGTGGGTCATCTGGGTGTTTCGGTGCCGTTCGTTCTTGTAGACGCTTCTTTTCTCTTCTAAGTACTTGCCACGATCGTAGGATGCACACGATATATGTTTTATACACAATTTTCCTTAACATGACCAAACTCAAACAGAAGTGCGGCGTCTACGTGTGTTTTTCATCAATCGGAATCTCGATCCCGATGTATTCAGATTTAAATATTCATGTCTATTTACACAAGACTGTATTTTGTAAAATATAGCTGATTTTGTCGTCTTAATTTTCGCGAAATATTGATATTCTGTCATGTTATGTTTAAGGATTTTACGAACGTTAATTTTGTGGACAAAAAAGACAGACACACATCAACAACAACGTCCACCCAGTTTTACAAGGTGGCATAAAGTGCTAGATACAAACCCATTCGGTATATTTGTAAATGTAACCGGATGAAAGAGTCCGTGAAGTTATAAAATACTGAGCAGATTGATGTGGCATTAGAGATAGAATATACATGAAGCGTAATTACAACATCAACAAATTCTGATCATGGTTATTGTAGCACATGCAAATGAAAAACAAACATAAGTATAATGTTCCGTTACAGCATCAAGGCGGCGATCATTCTCAGACATCTTGTTACCACAAAGCATATATATCTAAAACTTATTTTAAACAAAACAGGTTGAAACATTATGTAATATGTTTAGTCAGAATTATATCAAAATAAAACCACTCGGAACTGGATATTATTTGTAGCTTATCATGTTATGAAAAAAAAAATAAAAACGACAATAATCCTTTCAAAGAGACAACTTTTACGTTATACAAAAGATAGCATTCATACTATTGTAGCTTTCAGCTTGAAACAAGTAACCATATTGCTAGTCACAAACACGTGAAACAAGATGGCGAACTATATAATGTCACGTGATTAGAATAACTGAATGAGAATGATCACCTTGCCTCTAAGTCGGAATCCACCGATGCGTCGTACCTGCATGAAACATTTGGTAAAAATCGGCTTCTGAATCCCAGAATAAGAATATATAGTCCATTGGGATGGAGCTGATAAGATCTAAGAAAAACCACGTCTTAATATAATGCTTGGCTATAAGCTTTGGGTCTAATATAATCTCATCAGCAAAATCATTCAATATTACACCTGAAAATATAAACAAATTGATAAAAAAGTATCAACAAAGTAAACAATGTATTTGTAAGCTACAGAGAATTTTGTTTACATCATAGATACAAACGTGTACGTGAAGGACGTGAAGGCTGCAATATACAGATCTGGTGAATACTGGACAAAAGGGGCCTCTGAAAGTTCAGCTATGTGATTAGGTGCCATGGAGGAGTAAGCATCCCCTGTTGACCGGTCACACATGATATATATCTTTTGCAGTAAGTACAGAAGTTAATTACACTTTCTCGTTTGTACTATGGTTAAAAGTATGTGTCTTCGTCAGAGTGCATTTGCTGGTTGCGAATTTATAAACATATACTAAATAAGCACCCAGGAGAGAGAGAGAGAGAGAGAGAGAGAGAGAGAGAGAGAGAGAGAGAGAGAGAGAGAGAGAGAGAGAGAGAGAGAGAGAGAGAGAGAGAGAGAGAGAGAGAGAGAGAGAGAGAGAGAGAGAGAAGAGAGAGAGAGAGAGAGAGAGAGAGAGAGAGAGAGAGAGAGAGAGAGAGAGAGAGAGAGAGAGAGAGAGAGACTGTCGTGACAACAATATTATAAAGCATCATTATGGCGTGCTCCATAG
This sequence comes from Atrina japonica, assembly GCA_030159075.1. Taxonomy (NCBI): domain Eukaryota; kingdom Metazoa; phylum Mollusca; class Bivalvia; order Pterioida; family Pinnidae; genus Atrina; species Atrina japonica. The sequence continues at coordinate 107,345 of BROG01001045.1, read as the reverse complement.
GAAAAGCAGATGGACTTGATGAAGTTCAGTTTTAGATTCATTTGTTTGTTATCAGATGAGACCAAATATTAACCACATTATAAATTATTCATAACATGGTCTGGGTATATCTCAAAATATCTGCTAGATTTATTTCAATTAACCCAAATCGGTTATCCATAATTAAACGATTACGTTCAAGACGGACAGAACTTCGTCAGGAGTAACCTATGCCACCGGATTATATTGATTGTCGGTCATGTTCAACGACACATTTAAGGAGAGAGAGAGAGAGAGAGAGAGAGAGAGAGAGAGAGAGAGAGAGAGAGAGAGAGAGAGAGAGAGAGAGAGAGAGAGAGAGAGAGAGAGAGAGAGAGAGAGAGAGAGAGAGAGAGAGAGAGAGAGAGAGAGAGAGAGAGAGAGAGAGAGAGAGAGAGAGAGAGAGAGAGAGAGAGAGAGAGAGAGAGAGATTACTTGTACATAAAAAAGTATGTATTGTAATCTACATTTGAGTGGGTGTTGTCCTTTTTTATTCAATTAGTACCGCATTATTTTATTCATGTATTCTAAACTGGAGTACAATTGCGTATATTATCACAAAGATGTCTACGGAAGTGAAATATCTTGTGTTCTTCAAGATAGCAATGCATAATATATTTATAGACAATTTCCTTTCCCGACACGCCATTGACTATACACAGAAACTTAGTACAGCAATGTTTCTATCATCATCATAATTCTAAACGTTGAAATTTCCATGAATAGTCATTGTGGTCATTTACAAAGCTATTGATTATCAAGGAAATATGATGTTATTCTTGGATTATGTTATTACGGACCTAATCCATATCAAACCGCTGTAATGCTGTAGGAGCGGACGCCAGGATAACTAAATCTGTTTTTCTTGACAGTCGGATTTGATTTCCATACGAACAGCATAGTAACACTATAATGCAGTAAAAACTTATCTTCGTATTTACGGTAATTAAAAACGTGAATTTAAGAAACAACGAATAATCTTTGATTAAATACACAGGATCTGATGCTATTGTACGCCACTCACACGATCCGTGAAAAACTACGATTGTATCAGGAGAGCGAAAATAGCAACCCGTCAAAATATACCCTTTTTCAGTACACCAATATTCCGTTTTGTAATATATCTATATATTTGCCCTTATATAGAAGAAAATACAACTATAACATTTATTATTTTAAGGTATTATGTCTCATGTAAAGTAAAACTCATGTACAATGAAACATGTATATAGGGGCCACCCAAAGGACCAGAAAATATTGACTTTTATGTGCAGGTGACCCTTATACACAGGTTCAATTTAGTTGAAGTATGCAGTCAAGGGACTTGAAAAAACTGGCTTTTATAAACAGGCAATCCTTATATAGAGGTGGCCGTTAGAGCAGAATTTACTGTATTTGCTTATAAGTGGAATTTAATTAGATAGACCAAAGACAATGTGTACACACAAGTTATATATAGTTTAAGCCTTATAACTATTATGTTTATAATAATTATATAAGAAACTCACGAAGCGCCTTAGATCGAACTAGCTCTTTTTCACCTCTTGCTTCTTAAATGGAAATGTGAGTTTTCAAACAATGCAATGAATACTATTTTGTCACGTATTAGCAGCACATTATGATGGAAAAGTATTTAATTTAATGAATTTTGGTGAAAGAATTAATTTAAAATAATTTTCTAAGACGATCGTTCCTGTCATTAAAACTTCATCTGTTGAATGATCGCTATGAGTAACTGCAGTAAAAAGATGTTTATCTCAGTTTTGGAGAAATTTACAATTTCTAATAAAACGGTACTGTATATGAAATATCACCTTTGTATAACAAAAAAGCTGATACTGAAATACCAGCTTTTACGATTTTCAAATTCTTTACGAATGTGTCTAGCTGGACGTTTTAACGATTTTAAACTTTACCCGTTTGTTTGAGTCCTAAATCATTGTTTCAGGTGGCATTGTTTAAATTTAGACCCATTATAAGGACGCATGTCAGTGCGAGTGTTGTCATTTTGTGCGACAGACCCTATCTTAAACACGATTGTGGTTGTAAGTGTTGTCCTAGACAAGTGCCGACTTACCTCCCAACGATAGGATTTCAACAGGGAAACCGTCACTAACGTCTTGTATTCTCAGACACGACTGATGTTTCTAGTATTTTTACGAAATACGTGTCTCTCACCTTAGTGTTAGACAGCTAATGCTGTGACGCCATTGAAACAAATAGCAGTGAGAAGAAAACACTCTTGACTAAAAATCTAAACCTTCGTAGTTGAGTTTTTCTATAACTCATACGATAAATAGCGATGTAAAAAAACTTTTTATTTAAACGATATACTGCTAATTAATATGGTATTTCTGAAAGATCTTCAAGGTCATCTGTATATCTTTTAGAGACAAAGACAGACCAAAATCACACTACTGGTTTACGATAAAACCTAAAAAACTTTTTATCTAAATGAAATTTGACTATATTTATCGTCAAATGGTTTTAAAGTACAGATTTAAATACAAAATTATCGCCAATATTAAAGCGATATAAGCTGTCACAATGATTATTTTGGTCCCCTGACATATAGTCGAGAATTTGATAAAATGTGTGTTCAAATACATTATCAAGCACGTGAAACGTTGTTTAAGATCTACTTTTCGAAGTTATTTGTTTTATTAGAATTAAAGTTTTCCCGTACTTTAAAAATCCAGCTGTAATTCCGTATGCAATGACCTTTCAGATAAACTCTTTCGCCATATCAAATGTACTTCGTAATTCGGTCAGGGGAATTCGGTCCTTTACGCGGTCGGACTATGTCAAAGTCGGCCGATTTTTATGTGTTTTATATTTATTTTTAAAATACAGGACGTGATTTGTTTTTTGGAAAGTGCATGTATTATGCAAAATATATACTTATCAACGCTATTTTTAATACCTCAAAAAATAATCGGATGGATATATGAATAAGTATATCAGGTCACTAAAAATTTTCCGATCTTTAATATTACCCTGAATGCTAACGTTGACAAAATCAAAATAATATAACTATGAAAAGTATGCGTACCTCATGTTTCACAGTCGTGCCGCCATGTCCGGTGAAAATGAGCAGTTCATGATCATATGTGTCAAGTATGATGAAGCCGAGAATGCGATGGGACGAGTTAAAAATGGGACAAGATCACCCGATATACCCAGCACGTGGACACTTTCAGAAACGAATGTTTTGAAACGATGAAAAAGACAAACTTTGCCTGATTTAGGTATGAAATGATGATGTACGAAAATAAACGCAAAGGGTAATAAGAATAGAATGTATATTAACTGCAAATAGCACGTGTGTATTGGTCACTTTGTAATCTTCATAAAAATACCGAAAGTTAATTTGCAATGCTCAAGGTATGGCGGACAAAAATAACTAATATTACGGGTTACTTTTGCAATTTTACACATGCATTTGTTATTCTAACCACCAGATGGTCTCTTTGGAATATATAAGAGATAGAATATCACATAAAATGAGCATGCAAAATATTTCACCTACAGCTCATATCGCTTTAAAGTAATGCATATGGTAGCTACGATTTCGATATAATTTTTAGAAAGATAGAAAGTTGCTATGACGAAAGATAGATATTTAAAAATGACATCAATAAATTAAAAAATGTTTGCATAAATCATAGAGGTATTAATAATCTTTTGATAATGCCGTGGTGTGTGTCGTAATTTCACTGTGCATCGTGTGTGTGATTCCGATGTTTGCTGCCACAGCGTTTAAAATGACACAGACACGTCATTGGCTTGACTTTGTAGGCGTAACAAATGTTTCATTTCATTCCAACGATCGAATTCGTCTCCAATATTTTATTTCAAACTTTTTCTGTTCCTTTTTTTGCAAAATCCATAATGGTAGATTTTGTACCTCTTGGTAACTTTCCTCTTTTGACGTTTTCTATTTTGTAAACAAATGACGATTGCGCAATATGTACTGCAGAAATAGGCTTAGCATAGGTCATATGAATACGAAAGGTCTAAACAATTGATTTTTGCCTTCCACCATGAGTTAGCTTTTCATGAGTTTAGCATTTAAACAAGCAATATTGTTTAGTGTTAAATAATTAGCCGGTACCGATATACCAGCTACTAGTCTATGTGCCACTGGGGTGGGTCGGTATTATCTGGGGTGAAAATCATAATAGTGATATTTGATAAGGTATACCCCTAACTAGACAGAATATATATCAACGTATGATATCATTCAATTCGTTGTGGCCTTCATGCTGCTGGAGATAGTGTTATCGCCCTTGATGTGTTTAAGAATTGTGTTTTCTTCAAAATGCATGTATAAAGTCACTAGTATTTGTCATACAGTTTCTAAACTTGATAGGAAGTTTAATACCTATGTGGACTTACTCATTAACATCACGATTAACAAATTAGAAGAGAAGAACATGTGTTAATGCCCCTGATACTGGGTATATGTTTACTCTTGGTTACTCACCACAGATCACACAAATCACGATCAGTATTTATTCAGAAATAAAACATAAAACGAATCGATTCGGGAGGAAGCTACACGACATTTTAGTCTGTTAATTTTTCGCATGCATGTGAGTTTTTGGTTGTCTGTATTCTTACAGCTGAAATGAACAACAAAAATTATTCAAAAATAAATAAATAAATAAATAAATGAAATAAACAAAATGAAATTTGGTCTGTGATGAATACTTACCGGTTCTAAAATTGATAATAATATCCAAGAAAAATACTGTATCTGATATGCAGTTAAAAGCGATCCAATTCATGTCGAAATCATCGTTGAAAAATGATATGGCGACCGGTAGAATTATAAGGTTGGCAATTAGGAGAACTAGCATAAACAGATCCCAATAAAATCTGAAAAAAGAAAATACAATCATGGGAATATATCAAATTATGATAATATCTGGAGGATTTGTTTATGAATAAAACATTTCGTAAATTTTAGGGTCGGCATAATTGACTATCACAGCCATTTTTGACTATCTATTATTAGATAAGTTTTTTAAAATACACATATACCAGATGTGTCAGTATAATTGTATAAGAACTCAAGCAATTAGAAACATATTCTTATGCATTTCCACTCAATTATAATTATAAAGATTTCATGCGAAGTATCAGATTCATACACCGTTTTTTCAAACGCAAAATTAAGCCTGCGTAATTAATTCACCATATGGTTATCAAAGAGATATCATATGTAACGTTTTATGTTTTCAGCCCTGTACGTAGTATCAGGAATAAAAGTGCAAGCTTTCAGAGGATGTCTGGTGGATTGGTTAAATTAAATAACTATCAGTGTATAAAAGATCTGTACAATTTCATATAAGTACAGTTAAGAATATCACTGCTTCAGATGCAATACTTAAAACATATATCATATAAATAATAACTGCATTAGAACCACTGCATTGATTCTTATCCGGAACATGCTCAGTCCAAAACTCGTAACGAGAAAATTGATGGATTACAGTTCAAATTGACATCGACTGTCAATATGTAGCTATTAGTATATGTCAGTGCAAACTTTGCCGTGGAACTCCTATAAATACAACTTTAATAATGTCAAATTATATTAGAAGACTCTTCCTCAAAATGTTAATCAATCATTCAATTGTGTTCTTCATAGATGAATTGCAGTTACTGAAGGTTCAACTTCAGAGGAAATGAATCTTGTCTTCACACTCATATATCCCTCAATTTTTGTTGTTGGACTATCTGTCAATTAGAATAAGCAGATTTGTCCCTCCGCGGTATAGGGTCTTCGACAACAATGTGGCACAACCTAGTTCTGAAAAAATCATGCTTATACTGACAATGTTCCATAGTACGGGTGCACAGGTAAAGTTATTGCGTTGTTTTTATTTCATGCATAACCATAAATATAATATTTTGAATTATAATAATATAAAGAAATATAAGAAAGTTTTTATGCCTGTTATTTTTTTATACAGACTCGTTGTGTTTGTAAACGTGTGTTCATTCATCTTGGTAGTACTATAGTATATAATAGATTAGGCCAAGCAAAAACTGGCCACTTTTTCAAATGAAATGCGGCTGGCATTTTTTTTTTTGAATTAAAAATACCAGGTCACATGACTGCAAATTTACAGTATGTACACAAACACGTGAAAGTTCAAGACTATGTACATTATAGAGTTCAGAATAAAAACGGACACAAAATCCAGAAAAATACGTGTAACATTTAAAAAGATAGTGGTTGAAAAAATATAATACGGGGAGTAAAAAGTACATGCGGCGGGACCTGAGAACTCATTCTTTTATTGGCCTTTTAACTAGCCTTTTCTATGATATTCAGTATTAAATCATGGGGCGCAAAATTACATTAAGGTGTTAAATAATATTCCTTGCATTGTACTTGATTTATCTCATTAACTCACAAATTCGAGAAAAACAAGATTTCATTGCTAAGATTGACACGAAAAAAGTTAATCCTATTTTTTCTGAAGGAGCATTTATGTGAGATCGACGACGTTACCCTAGGTTTTTCTCAGTTTAACCAAGTCATCACGCTAACATTTAGGTTTAACTGGAGAAAAGAAAAGTAGGTTAAACTCATTATGATTTTGGTGTCAAATGAGTTAACCTAGCTTTTCTCATTCAATCACATTAACTTGAGACAAACTAGTTCTAACTGAGAAAATGGACTTAACTATACCACATTCACAAAAATGAATTAAACTTAGATTTTCTTAGGACAGACTTAGTTAAAGCGATAAAAATAGGTTTAACAGCGCCAAATAAATTTGTGTGATTCTGGTACTATAAAATCTTGTCATTGTATTAAACATAGTTTTTCTCCACTTAATCCAAATTGCGATGCTACAGTCACATTAATGCGTTAAACCTAGTCCACATCCCCCAAAACATAGTTTTCTTGAAACTCGAACCAACCTAGAGAAAAAACTAGGTGTAACTTACAAAAGATATGTCACAGTAGAAAAACTTGCTCTAACTGAGAATAAATAAGTATCACCCCTTAATTGTCTATCTAAAAAAACTAGTTTTATCTGAGAAAAACTAGGCTTCAATCAATGATTGTTTACTTTAGAAAAACTTGCTTTAACCGAGGAAAACTAGCTATCACTCATTAATGTAATGTTGGCGTGCTTATCGTAAATCATATTATATCATAGATGCTCGTCAGAAATTGTCAGGCGCTAATGTTAAATTATCTAAATCTATTTAAGTTCCATTTTGGCAATTAAATGTTCAGTTGAACGTATTTACAACAAAGGAAACGTGTTGTAAATCATTACAAAGCGTATGAATTCGAAATTTTAGTGCATTGCATTTGTATAAGGAACTCTTTGCTTTAAATCTGTAGCTGCATCATGAGTATGAACTAGAGAAGTAGTTTGTTTAAATAATATTATAAACATTTTGTTTTAAGTTGAACTTTTAAATGTATATTGCAATATTTTTTGTTTTAGTCTATATGATGTAGGGGTTTTGATGAACGGTGAAGAAAGTAAATTAGAAACATACACTAGAGATATGTCAGTAATACAAGGAACATAGCATATTTGTTGCCCATAGTTGAAATAACGACATTTTGTTTATTTCACTATTTCTCCACTACTATCCATACACAATGGTGCCATTAGTGAAACAAATCAGACGTTTAACTTTCTGTTTGACGTTTGTCTTTCTTGCGCTCTTCCTTTCTCATAATATCAGTTTCATCAATACTGTAAGTGTAAGCATAATACAGCAGATTAATTATCGATCGGCGCCGGAATCATTTCAGCTTTTCCTTGCTTTACTGCTACTAATAATATATTGAATCTATCTACAGAGGAAGAGGCAATGAAATGTAAAAATGCCAATTTTCTTCAATCAAACATGAGTACTCTTGCGTGTAGATTTTGTTTATGTGTGACATATGTGAGAAAATAAAAGTTCATTGCTCGACGATGAAAAACAAAAATGAAGAAGAAAAATTGAATATATGTTTTGTACCATTTTTCTTTGAATCAGATAAAAACATTGTCGAATACCGCCATCACACCGATGATTTGGAATGATAAACAGCCGATGTTCCTGGTTAATTGAACTGATACTCCATTAGGTAAAATTGCAAGCTTTACTACTATAAAATATTATATATCCCAACTTACTGCTTACGAAATATTGTTACTCGTGCTTCCATTGTTTTACGGAATGATTATATTAATTAGATATGGGTATATAATATCTAAATTATCCGAAGCTAATGAATATATAAATATCATAAATTGACGAATTAAAAGATAATATTGAATAAAAAATTTGAAATGTACATCACTTTGATTGATACATGACTTTAGTCCACAGGTTTGAAATGGATTTGGATTCATCAGAGCGATTGCATAATGTCAAATATCATTTCACAGTTAACAATTTGTTTCAAACATATGCTGGACAAAGGTGATATTATAGCAAATGTGTAATTTCTCAGTCTTAAAATAATATAGAAAGTTTATGATGGCTGCCATTTTGCTTCAAAGAAAATTCAGATTTGAAGTTTCATTTGCGCAAATCTCTAATTTATTTTTACAAGTTTTAGATCTTCAATATTACAACTTCTGGAAACGTACAAGACAAAGTAATGAATTTAAGACTACCACTAAAATATATGGTTTTGTATGTGTGTTTCACAAAATCCTACAAAATAACTTCAAAGAAACTGGCTGTTGCTAAAGGATAATGTCTTACTCGCACCAAGATCAATGGATACCAAATAAATGAATATTTCATTTTCCTCAAAATAGCACAACTGTAATACATATTGAACAATAATGAACTTTTCCCCTAAAACAGATGTTAATTAAGTTTACCTGTCAAAAAACATCCAGTTAGTATTAACAAATCATTAGTTTGCAATGGCTATTAATGGACAAAGAGTAATAGTTGTATTTGTTGATTTTTCCAGCTGTTTAGATTCACATGTAGCTAAGCAGGTATGAAATGTCCAGGTTTCACTTACAACACGGTTTAAGACTAAAAACAAATTAATTGTTTATTAAATGTAATATTTTGCTGCGTATCTTTTCAAAGTTGTAAGCGTCAATGTATCGAGGGATCACTGGTTCTCTTTAAGATTTAGCATTCTGTGTTTATTTTAGATATCTCGGAAAGAAAATATATGTTATATAATGTTATATAAAGTTATGATTTTAAAAGCCCCACTAGCGCCGATAAAGCTATCTATTTTGTTTTATATGGTGGTGTATTTTATGTCAGGCTTATATGAATTAAATAAATGTTCTCATAAATTACACTTCCGTTTGTTGCTTTGTTTGAGATTAATACAAGCGTGAAAATAATTAACGATTTCATTATGGCTTCACCAAAATTAAGACGGTGTTGCGTACAATATTAATGACAACCTCTCTTAGGACATATAAAGTGGTTTGTGTTCGTCAAAATAGAATAGAATGTATTTTAATTGAATTCAGTCTACCAGGAATTCATTGATTCTATTTATCTCCTTGAGCTTGGGGATAGAATAAGATGCTAAGAAAGGCCGACAACTTCTCTGTTTACTTTTAAGATTGCTGAACGACTCAAACTCAAGTCAATTCATTCCCAATCAGAGAGAAATCCTACCATATTAATTTTGTGTACGAACTGTCTGGTGAAATCCTACCCAGTAAATATATGGGTACTAATTGTTTCGGACAAGTCGTACTCGTTTATTTGACTTCGAATCAATAGGATACGGTTAGTCACGAAGTAGATATGGTTTTTGTGTCTTGGGTACTGTTCGTCTAGAGTACGAGTTATAGTACCATTTATAGCTAACAACAATCACATTTCTGGCATCTGTACTCTGTTTTCAATAGCCAATTGCACTCTCGGTAGATTATTTCATGGTATATCATTGTTTCATGATTTTAAAATACTTTTTAAAAAAATTACTCATGACTAAGATGATTTGCTTAAAATATCCAAAGCCATAAGGAGAATTATGAACGTGAAATGAAAACATTGCATTGTTATAAATAATCGACTAATTTTCCTTTCATCAATTATTGCGTCCATCGCACCAAAAAGCTGTCTGGTTGCTTTCGATGACCTATCAAATCCCAAAAGAATCAACTGCAATGTTTTAGAAAACAAATCTGAATTATTCTTACCGTGAGAAGACATTAGAACCTTTCAACTGGTTATAGACACGGGATTTGTTGAAAAAAACATTTTAGTTGGACCTGATCACAACATTGAAATTTAGAGGTTTTGAGGTATCTAGAAGTTTGAAGATAGAATCGAAGACTGAATGTCAAAAATAAGTGCAATAGTTTTCTCAAATACATTATATCGTAAAAGGAACGTAGGATTATATTGATACTTGGAAATACCAGGCTCTTTACAGAACTGACGTTAGACTAGTTTGTTTTAAATCAGTTTGCTGTGAATGAAATACTCAATTTATCAGTACATATGGTTCCTCTCGTCAGTTAAGCTATATCTATGGTGCTGACATATTTATATAAACAGACAGATAGAACATTTGTTCAAAGAGTTAAAATTTCAAAGGACCTTAAACTGTCAGAAAATGAATAAAGATAATATCCATAAATTCACGGAATATTTTGCATACGTATCTTATGTTCACACAGATACACCAATAAACGTCTTGGAGGGATTCTCAATTCTTTTCTCTTCTTAAGTGTTGATAGGGATTTTGAAGAACATTCACTGGATCTTTGTACAAAAACCCAGCATTATAACTAGCATTTTCTGCTGTATAAGCAAAACAAGTACATTTTTGCCAATATTTCGTTGTGAAGTTTGGCAATACAATGATATATAAAACGACGTCCATCAATACAGATTTCAGTGAATGTTTGACGCATAAAGTGTACAGGAAACAGTTGAATGTATGGGATTGTAATTCGATTACACCATGTCTAAATCATATGTAGTCGAACCAAGGCGACAGACGACCATTCGATTCAGGGGTTAGGGGTTGCAGATTTTCGAAATAAATGTTCTAGTACTGAAAAATTTGAAAAAATAATCTGTCCTATACTAGCAAATAAATAAATAATATAAACTAATCAAGTGCTAAATCTTTGAGAGAAAAAAAACATTTATTTTTTTTTTCCAATTTTGTCGCTACGCTCGCCATTTCATATGTAAAGACACTTATACATAAATTGAGACTTTTAAAATACGATGACTGTCTCCATCCATGTGATCTGCACTGTTTACGGTAACCGGTCGTTTCTGTCTTCAGTTAAGCTCTAATTAGATATAGAGTTCCGAAATAAAAAAAATGGAATCATACAAGGCCATGTGATAGACCTGCTGTATTTACAGTCTTCAGACTTGAAGAAAACTCTATTAAAATGACTTAGAGCTAATTCAAACCCAGGTATCTGTACGAAATATTACTTTTGTATAGAATAATCAGCTGGTACCGAAATACCATAACCTCGGGGACTCAAATTGTCCACCGGCAGTAACAATGACGAAGTAGTTATAAATATAAAACATCTCAGATACCAAAGTATAAATCTTTAGAATGTCCAGGACACAGATACAAATCCTGCAAAAATGGACAAACACGGACCTCTGGAAACCAAGAGGTGGGATCAGGTGCATGGAGGAGTAAGCATCCCCTGTCGACCGGTCACACCCTCCGTGAATCCACAGTCAATACTATAATCATTATACCATATACAGGGTGTTTCAAAAACATGTTCTGACTCTACTGTTCAATAAAATATGTTACAAGCTACATATCAAATTAAGGGGTATATAAAAAGATATACTTTAATAATGAATGTCCCATATAAATTTTGTTGGTATATAACATTTAATGCATACACATTAAATATTATTTACGTGTGCCTTATTCTAAACAATGAACATTTTGGAACTTCAGTTAAACGTAATTTTTCATTACATATTCCAAATTTCTACCGTTTTCTTTGTCACTAATTGTAACCTATCCAGGAAGGTTCGGGTCACATTTTCACGTATATCCAGTGTCATCGTTACAACTGTATCCTTATTACCTGTTTTAAGTCATCAAGATCAATTTGAACAGGTTTGGTATACTCAAAATAAAATTTAACAACATCAAAATGAAAGTTCTTCTTCAAGTTCTTGTCATCCATTTTGGTCGTAGAATTAAATTCTCTTTGTAATAAACTTCCAAATTTGAAATTATCACGGGTTTGCGCAAAGTTATGGACATTTGAAGTGAAGACATGTTTTTTGAAAGACCCTGTATATTTGAGCAATTATGTGATTGTTGTCCACTTATAACAAGCTTAAAAAATGCAACCTCAAATGCTCAGCAAATTATAAACAGTTATGATTGGTATTTCACAGAATGTCTGAAAAATGTGGTGTGTGAATATTATATGAGGTAGTTTTATTATTAAAATAAATACCATGGTTATCTGATGAGATATTGAAGTGTTATAATAGATTGAAAGTTATATAAATATTAAGATTTGATTTACTAGTTGTCAAGTTCATGTATATAAATATACTTGAACGATTTAGAATTTTAAATGTAGTGACGTTATCAAGCATATGTTTCAAACACTGTTTATATCTTAACATTATATATAGGCCTTTCCATCACTGAACAATATTCTTGTCTCAAACTATTGATGTTGAAAAAAAACAAAAAGTCAACATTTATTTCACATGTGTTTGATTCTAAAACAGTCTGTCTCTTGTAAGTAACTCTCTGACATCGTGTGTATAATTGTCTGTCTTCTTGATAGCTTATAAAATGTTATTTATCGAATGGAAAACAAAACAGCCAAGAACATTTATTGTAAAGCATTTATAATTCTCAACAAATCTCGACTCGTATGATGTGTGTTCGTTCACAAGTTAATGAATTGCCCTATCGTCTGCTATCTGTTATCTACAATTCAAGGATCTTATCTGGACCAAAATAGATGAAACAAATGCAAGAAACACTTAATTGTTGAATTTTCTCGGATTATACTTCCATTGATTTTTATTCAAACACACAATCTCCGTTTTCTTGAAAATGAATTTGCTTAAGAGTAAAACGTACTTATTCTACAGTCAAAAATATATTCGTTTTCATGGTTTTTGTATAAAAATCGAAAATAGTCTCTTGGATAAATATAAAAGTAAAATGGGAATCAAACATTTCAGACATTTTAGGATATTTTTATCTGTTGGTAGATGCAATATTTCAGTGTCCGATATAAAACTACAAAAACACAAGCTTGACGTCATCACTGAAGCTAAACTTTTATGTTATTATTTTGTTGATAAATCTTCTAATATTTCTGAGAGTTTTTTTTTCAACTGAACAATAATTTACATAATTACATACATTTGCATGTCAAAGTCAGATCTAACTTTAGACATTTGAATATTTGAAATCATAAAGCTGAAGATTTGCCTTGCAAAAGTTGGGTTATTGAAAAGAATAACTCTCACGAGAGAAATGTTTATCATATAGCAAACTTGTTTTCCTTAGGGGAATAATTGTTACACAAAATATCATATTCTGTTTAAATGCGAACTAATAAATATTATTCTGTGTCATTGGAAGCGTTTCCGGTCGCCTAGCGGCAAAATAATCAACCAGCAATCGGAAGGTCTCTGGTTCGATTCCCATTTGCAGGTTACACCAAACACCCCCTCTCACAACGATAATTGCTGTTACTTCGCCAAGCGCCCGGCATTCGGAGTGAAACTCACGGGTCTTTAGGACTACAAACTGACGTTCTGTGTCCCAGTAGACATGGCACAGAGTCCATGAAAAATATTCAGTTCAACCCGTAACCTTGGTAATAACTGTATAATGTTAAATGATACTGAAATGAGTTTCAATTCTTAAAATCACTTACATAACTGTTCCAGGTATCGCCAACAAATTCAAAATATGCCCTGGACGTATGGTGATTTACATTGTTAAAAATAAAAAAACATTTCTGCAAATAACAGAAAACATGTTTTTGGGATCAGAGCCTCGCAATATTTTTTGTGTCTCACTCTTCGTCTAATTAATTACACACAAATAAAAACCAATTACTAAGTTTAGAAAATCTTTGTGTTTTAATGAATAACAATGGGGGGAAATTATCAGTTGTCAGCAAGCTGCAATCGATTTTTCCTGCATGTTACGCCAGCAATGACTGGCAGATCCGAACTGAGTTTTTTATCAAATTATCGCTACATCATGTCTAAAGTCGGTGATTAACACAACTATGGGAATTTTCTTTCCTACGATATTCCAAAAAACTTACATTGTGCATGAAAAAGTGTATGTTTTAATTGGTATCCATTTTTTCGCTCGATTATTTATGTTCATTAAATAAAAATGATTATGTAACACAACATAAAATTAGGTGTTGTGATCGATCAATTAATCATCATCATTATCGTCGTCGTCATCATCATCATCATCATCATCATCATCATAATCATCATCATCACCATCATCAAAATCATCATCTTCATCTTCATCATCATCACCACCATCATCATCATCATCATCATCATCATCATCATCATCATCATCATCATTATCATCATCATCATCATAATCATCATCAAAGTGTGATATAAGAACTTGTGTATGGTAAGCTGACAGAAATTGCAGTCGGAAACCGTCTCATCCCTCAGTATTTAGCTATGGGAAACGTATCATTCCTCATAATGTAGCTATGGAAACCGTCTTATCCCTCAGTATTTAGCTATAAAAACCATCTCATCCCTCAGTATTTAGCTATGGGAAATGTCTCATCCCTCAGTATTTAGCCATAGGAAACGTCTCATTCCTCAGTATTTAGCTAAAAAAAAACCGTCTCATCCATCAGAAGTTAGCCATAGGAAACGTCTCATTCCTCAGTATTTAGCTATGGGAAATGTCTCATTCCTCAGTATTTAGCTATGGAAATGTCTCATTCCTCAGTATTTAGCTATGGGAAATGTCTCATCCCTCAGTATTTAGCTATGGGAAACGTCTCATTCCTCAGTATTTAGCCATAGGAAACGTCTCATTCCTCGGTATTTAGCTAAAAAAACCGTCTCATCCATCAGAAGTTAGCCATGGGAAACGTCTCAACCTTCAGTATTAAGTATGGGAAACGTGTCATCCCACAGTATTTAGCTATAGGAAACGTCACATTCCTTAGTATTCAGCTATGGGAGCCATCTCATCCCTCAGTATTTAGCTATGGGAACCGTCTCACCCCTCAGTATGCAGCTGTGGGAATAGTCTCACCCCTTAGTATCTAAAAGCATTCAAGCTGTCAGAATGGATTTTATTTGTTTGGATTTAAAATGTTGTTAAAAAATCCCGGGTTGAAACAAAACATGTTATAATGTCGTACTTTGTGATACAAAATCGAATGTGAATAATGGGCGAGTAAACATTTGTATTCTTACATGGATGACAGGAATATCTATCGTCGGCGTATTTCATTTATTTTAGGCATTTATATATATATATATATATATATATATATATATATATATATATATATATATATATATATATATATATATATATATATATATATATATATATATATATATATATATATATATATATATATGCTTAATTTGTCCTGGACAGAAAATCTTTCTAGTCTCTTTAAGAAAAGTTTTGGTCTTTTCACGAAATACATGTTTCTTTGTAGCTTTTTCAGTGAATGTTATTTTACCTGTGCCTTAAATGAAACGCATTGGAATTCATAATTCTTTAACAATATTAATACCACATGGAATAAAGCATTTAAACGGGCAAATATGCATGTATACTTGAAAATAAAGTCCCACATTGAATGAAGCCTAAAGCATTTCATTCCATTCAGAGTTCCGTTGCGTAAGTCATTGACATGCGTTCGAAGTCTAAACGCTTTGTTCACCTACTTTAACAGAGAGAGAGAGAGAGAGAGAGAGAGAGAGAGAGAGAGAGAGAGAGAGAGAGAGAGAGAGAGAGAGAGAGAGAGAGAGAGAGAGAGAGAGAGAGAGAGAGAGAGAGAGAGAGAGAGAGAGAGAGAGAGAGAGAGAGAGAGAGAGAGAGAGAGAGAGAGAGAGAGAGAGAGAAAAGAGAGAGAGAGATTCTCGATGAAATGCCGAAACTGACAATTACTTTGTTTAAAACAGTCAATATCTTATAGGTACAATAAACTGTGTTATATAAGCAAACTTTAGATTTCCAAAGTAGCTTGTTGTACCAATAACACTTTAAATGTTGGAATAAGGACAAAATGAACTTAACCTAAAATCGACGTCGACTTTTTGCCAGAGAAAATAATGAAACGGCTTTTATAAAAGATTTATCTTTGCTTAACATACAGATTTAAACATAAATATTTTAAGAAAACTGTTAGTATTACGGGCAGCTGATAAAAGAATTGTAATAATCACATAAAATGAAGAAAATATCAATCTTAAACGAACACTGCACTATACAAACTAAGGTCGTGTTCGAAAAGGAGAACGAAGTACAGTTAACACGTCTAACAACACCACTTAAACACATTAACTCCATGAACTCTAGCGATTTCTGCAATCAAAGCAATTACAAGGTGATCATTGTGCGTAAAGTACTAACAAGTTCACCATATAATCGAGGAAAATATGTAAAATACGAAGAATAAACGAAACACGTGTAACGCAAAAATGCACGTGGGAATATTGCAAAAAAAGGTATTCGCACATACAAATACTTATACCCAGAAACAAGGAAAAGGTTGGGAAAATAAAGAATGATTTAGTTATTTATATTTACGTTCACATTTGTGACGTATCAAATATTACAATATACCCTGTTTTCAGCAGCCACTCAAGGGCTGTTGAAAAAATGGCTGCAAAGGACTGATGGCTTTTGCAATCGAGGTTGACAAAATCACAAGAAATATGGTGTACATTATGTAGAGTAAGTAAACACACGTTTTCACCAATAATTATTCATAACAATGTGTGTACGTTTGATATCATTTATTGTTTATAAATTCAATATGGGAATGTCTCTGTACTGCATTAGATAAAAGTGTCATTTTACTGTTAAAACAAAATCAGTCATTTGTTTCTGATTCGCGCTCCTACTGATAGATCAACCATGCTGACTGTTGAAACCAATATAGCCAAGCATTTTGTTGTGTGTATCACAGGATGTTGGCCACGTTAGACAGGTGGCTGGTTTAGGTATGTTTAAACATTGAAATTGATATGGGAACACAAACTGGCTGTTGAGAACGAGTGGCTGATGAAAACAAATGGTCGTTCAGCCAGGTTCGACAGTATATATTCATGTGTATTGAGATAGAGAGAATAAATAAATTTGAACAAAACTCACTCTTCACGTTGAATAATGTCCTTGTTTTTTAAATAATAAAAAGAAAGAGGTTATATCACACACGAAACAAGAAAAGTAAATTAATCCACAACGAGTCGTTGACTAACATATGAACATATTAAGTCAGGAGTTGTAAGAGGTTTCATGTTTTTCTGTCCTTTTCTCCGATGTAAATTGTAACGACAAATCTAAAATATATATTTGACATTGCCTAGAATTTTACGAATTGTTTTCAAACACATATACAGAGATTTCGCATTGAAAACTGAAGTTACTGGGTTCTACTCCTACAAGCGGATTATACCCAGGATTTAGGGTAGTTGATCGTTATCGAAATAATCAACATGATAAATGAAAGTCAGAGGAAGACATGGAACCTTGGTGAAAGAAATTACATTTATGTTAAATATAATTAATCCTATTCGAATTTCTGGTTTTGAAATTTGACCGACAAATTACTAAGAAAATCAGACATTTTGCAATTTTATTCCATGTAACTACAAAACTGTTTATATTAAAGAGAGTAGGCATACACGTTTGGAGACTGAAAATCTGGCACATTTATCGGATGAGGTCCCAAGTCATTTCGATACTCATTTATGAGAAGATTAATCTGCCTACGATCAACGTTAATTATGACTTTCTTCATGGTGCGTAAAGTGCGGCAAATACATGTATTTCCCCATATTTGTTTCGCATAATCCCTTAGTTGCACTGCCAAGTTCTTTATAGTTTAAGTTATTTCAAATTACTTTTTGATAAATTGGTATAGTTATTAAATATTTGCATTCAACGATCCCCAGTTTCATTCATAAGAGATTTCTAGAGAGATATATCGTGTATCCGTGGGCGGGTTGATTTAAATAAATAAAGTCATTAGTTTTTTTTTTCTGTGTTTGATTTTAGTAAAAGAGAAAATTGACGTAGGGAAAAAACGCTCTCTAAGGCATCGACTATGATAAAGTTGCCTATTGGAATATTTTAACTCCTGACCTTTTCAACCAATATAACCGTCTGGTGATTGAATTCTACAAAAGGTTAATATTTTGCATATTTTTTCTATTTGGAACTCCTATGTACAAAAGATTTGCATTGGATCATACTTCTATATTGTACAGCAGATTCACGTTGTATTACTATATTGTACAGAAGATTCACATTGTATTTCGATTTTATACAGAAGATTAAAATTGTATTTCGATTTTGTGCAGCAGATTCACATTGTATTTCTATATTGTACACAAGATTCACATTGTATTACTATATTCTACAGAAGATTCACATTGTATTTTGATTTTGTACAGGATATTCACATTGTATTTCGATTTTGTACAGAATATTCACATTGTATTACTATATTGTACAGAAGATTCACATTGTGTTACTATATTGTACAGAAGATTCACATTGTATTACTATATTGTACAGAGGATTCACATTGTATTACTAAATTGTACAGAAGATTTACATTGTATTTCTATATTGTACAGAAGATTCACCTTGTATTTCGATTTTGTGCAGCAGATTCACATTGTATTGCTATATTGTACAGAAGATTCACATTGTATCACATTTCTGTATTGTACAGAAGATTTATATTGTATCATATTTCTATATTTGGAATTCCGCTGTAAAGGGAGACACGTATTTCTATTTATTAGTGGACATCCAGTAAACCACGTGAGTTTTTTCAACCAAAGAGATTTCCCATTACAAATTACATTACATATATTGAGTTCAAGTTTTGAAATTGCTATTCTTGAGTGAAATTCTACTGATTTACATGGTGAATGTGCTTTTATGTTAATTTCTTTTAAATGTGCTTAAAACCATCTTTATGCAATGCAAAAATTATAAAGTGTATCGCTGTTATACTAGAAATATTTCGTATTTTTTATACTCTGACGTAATCAATATTTCATTAGAATCCCTAATAATCACAGTACAGACGATATTTATTTTGGAAAAGTAATCTATTAACTCCTCTGTCCCTAAAGTCACATTATTATGACCTGCCTATTTCAAAGAATGATAAACTCACCTCTCAGAATTCAGGGGTATACGATTTAGAATAAAACTTTTATAATATTCTACATGCAATATGAATTTGCTTACTCCTGAATTATGACAGTAGACCATACTATTTATTGATTTGGGCGAGTCTAATTGTCGCCACAGGGGTTGATGAGTTAATGAAAAATCACGAAATGCATAGTTTAAATCTCCAATATTGTGGACACCTGTCCTGCTTTTTAAGATCAGGGATATTTCTTAATTTACCCTTAAAATTACAATGTAAAGAATATTTCCGATGATGAAATTCCTTTCACTTATTATCCATACAGAGGCTGTGTCAATAATGAATCATGACGTAAAATGGATTACACTATCATTTCCATATATAAGATATTATCCCACTTTTATACTGATATGAAGCATGGCGTGCAACACCTTATTAATGCCTTCTTTTATCTTCAGAGTCATACCATGTATTCCCACAGCTTCTTGTGTTACTATTATGTAACCCGGTTTCAATCCTAGGATTGGACACAGAAGTGTCTGGGATTGTAGCGTGGTCGCCAAGTGCAGATATGGTTTTCTTGTTTCGGTAACTCTGGTTGTCGCCCACAGAAAGCAAACCCTAACGCCAACATGAGAACTAACGAGAGATATTTATAAAAGGTGATGTGACTTTTTTTAAATCGTTGTAGAATAGATAAAAAAGATAAAATTTAAAGTTGTAAAATTATATTGCATTATTTTGCCTTCCTTGAAATATTAGCAACTATTGGTTATATTACCCAAAGAATTATCTAATGGATGTTACTCTTTCATAACTTGGCAACTATTAATTGAGGTCAAAATTTTGATTTCGGTAAATCCCATATTAGTGCAGTAGAACTACATCGACTTAGATAACAATGCAACTAAAGGGTATATCATTTTTGGTATTGATAACTATAATTTTCGTGGTTATAGATATTTACATAGATGTTCTTCCTCTTTTACATTTCCTCTGTCGACATTCGGGGATTCAAATGACAAAACAATGTTATGAATGATAATAGTCAATAAATATATTATTTAAGGAAGCAAGAAACATTATAGGCGAAATAATATTAATTAGACAGGTAAGGTAAACAAGACGACAAACGTATTTATTAAAGTCGTATATCCATTTCGAACTGGATATACGGCAGACACAACCAACACGTGATAAAAGACAAAGGGTGTCACAATAGGTCACCATTAGCAAAGCTAATTGACAATAAGAAATGTTCAATGGTTTACAGACGACGATGGACGAACTCCAACTAAATCTATCATAATAAAACAGAAAGAGGACACTTACTCTGTCATGATATAACACAGAAAATGATAACTGTATTGTAATACAACAGAAAGCAGACGCGAACTCTATCATGATACAACACAAAGAGGGCGCTAACTCTATCATGATACAGCACAAAGAGGACGCTAACTCTATCATGATACAATATAAAGAGGCCGCCAACTCTATCATTATGATACAACACAAAGAGGACGCTAACTATATCATGATACAACACAAAGAGGATGTTTTCTCTATCATGATACTCTATCATGATACAACACAAAGAGGATGTTTACTCTATCATGATACAGCACAAAGAGGATGCTAACTCTATCATTATGATACAGCACAAAAAGGACGCTTACACTATAATTTTGACGCAGCACAAAGATGACGCTAACTCTATCATGATTCAACACAGAGGACGCTAACTCTATCATGATACAACACAAAGAGGATGTTTACTCTATCATGATACAACACAAAGAGGACGCTAACTCTATCATTATGATACAATATAAAGAGGACGCTAACTCTATCATGATACAACACAGAGGACGCTAAGTCTATCATGATACAACACAAAGAGGACGCTAACTCTATCATTATGATACAATATAAAGAGGACGCTAACTCTATCATGATTCAACACAGAGGACGCTAAGTCTATCATGATACAACACAAAGAGGATGTTTACTCTATCATAATACAACACAAAGAGGACGCTAACTCTATCATTATGATACAATATAAAGAGGACGCTAACTCTATCATTATGATACAATATAAAGAGGACGCTAACTCTATCATGATTCAACACAGAGGACGCTAACTCTATCATGATACAACACAAAGAGGACGCGAACTCTATCATTATGATACAATATAAAGAGGACGCTAACTCTATAATGATGCAACACAAAGAGGACGCGAACTCTATCATGATGCAACACAAAGAGGGCGCTCAGTCAATAACCCTACATTATAATTGGTTTTCCTGCATTGCAATAATGCAAACGGAATGGGATTGAAAGCATTACATGCCATGTTCTAAATGGCATGTTTACGCTGGTATTGAGTTTTTACATGAAAGATGTTTACACTACAATGACAATCTATCTTGAAATTTAATTCATTCGCCTACATTTGTTTTATATTTAACACATGTTATCATTTCACTTAAAAGCACTTGATCATATCGCTGTGTATTACTAACATATCAACACATTTTAATTCTCGTATTTAGTTATTGCTATCATTTTCTGTTGTTGTTTTTTTGCATTGAAAAATAAAACGTTTTCAAAAAGGAATCTTACCTAGTAAATGATCAGAGTGTAAGATGAGAATGCTAGTTCTTAAGTCATATAGAGGTCTACTGTTTCTTTTCTTTTTTTTTTCTTGTGCGAAACTGTCCATTTTTTCGAACTGTAAAATCTATTACAAATCTAGTCTGCAAGCTACAGAATAAAATGAAGCACTTAACTCGAAATAACACAAGTGAGTAAAATTACTTTTGCAAGTGTCGTGTTTAAAAACCTACATCCGTTTCTATACTAATTATATGTATGAACAACTCAACATGCTGGTGATCTTTAGTTTTATTTTTAAGCCATATCATGGAGCAGAATTTGCGATAATTTTTACTTTGTGTTTGATAACGATGGCATCGAACAATTATTCTCAGTATAAAATTCAAAAATAAGCTGACAGATAGGAAAAGGAAATTCTTAATAAATCAGGATTGCAAGACAGAAATGTTGTTTATCTTTACAACACTACTGAACATAATAGGCAGTTCTAAGGCAATAGAACACAATATACCATTTATAAAATTTAAACTTTAAACAAAATACATGTAAATAAATTTTATCGGTATTTTACACACATACATGCACGCACACATACACACACACGCATACAGGTACGCACGCATACACACACACGCACGCATATACACACGCACTTGCACACAGCTTGGATTACTCCACTGGAAATATTTTTGGTATAGGTTCTTTTTATTTTTAGAATGACAATTGAATGCTAAGCCTTGATCAAGTTATTGATTAAATTGTAAATCATATTTCATTTTAGCCCGGATAATCCAGTCGTTATTTTTCGTTCACTAAATTAACGCCCGAATGCATACCTAGTCAGAACGCATCAACTGGAAGGTCATATAAACTAACTGCATTGTGTTTTTTTTTTCCATTTCATCCTTTGACGTCATAGTAATTGACGTAAGAACTTTATGGTGATAAATGCTACACAATGCACAGTTTAACAGTCATTTAAAAAGGCAACTATCGGCCTATTATTCACTTGAAGTATACTTTAAAGATTCTCTTTATTTGTCATTGATTACGAGTGTTTATCTATCCTCGATATTATTTATATAGCAACTGATCTCCATCTTCGAAGATATCCGGAAATCACGACTGCGCATGGCATTTAGTTAGTTGTCTTACCATTGTCCGATACAATTTGTAAATAATCGAGCCACTGTCCACGCGACTCACTTTGGAATTAGGAAAATCGCCAACAGTTCTTTTATGAAATCATCTATGACAGAAGTTTCGCGTCTTCCCAATTAAAAAGTTTATTAATAGTGAGATATAACACTCAATCCTCGAATTTTAAAACCAAATTCACATCGCAGTGTTGGTGCCATATTTAGACCTGTACATGTCAACAAATTAGGAAGGCAGTGCAGGATGACAATTCTTTTACCATTATTTACACTTCACTCATACTTCGTATTTAAAATATTCTGTGAATCTTTATAAACATGATTTATATATAACTTAACTTCTCTCGAATATCTTCGAGGTTCATTCTAGTAGCCTGCTGAAACGGCTTTTGCGATCGATAGTACGTTACGTACCTGTTAAAAATTGGAACCGTCCACAACTGACATCATTGAGTACACGCAATAATTCCCTCCACAGCGGACGACATTATTGAAACATTGCCAATAATCACTCCTACTCTATTTGAATCATTTTTGCTCAATCTTTTGTATAGATAATTATGAGGGATAACATTTTAATTATTAGACAACTTATTTCAGCCACTGAATCCTTCATTTTACACCATTAGTTCATTGCATTTGAAATATCAAAGATATTTTAATTTCCAAAATGAGCGGCGCGGACATTAGTTTCATCTCTATATTGTGTCGAAAATGTCGAGTCCTCCAAGAACACCTCCGTCATTTCTATCATCCAGACGTGATCCGCGCTCGCGCGTAAGTATGTATGTGTGTGTGTGTGTGTGTGTGTGTGTGTGTGTGTGTGTGTGTGTGTGTGTGTGTGTGTGTGTGTGTGTGTGTGTGTGTGTGTGTGTGTGTGTGTGTGTGTGTGTGTGTGTGTGTGTGTGTGTGTGAAACAGACAAAAGCCGACATATAGTCATGTTGTTTCTCCAAGTGGACTCAATATTGGATATTACGAGGACTTGAAATGCTGGATGTCTGTATATATCTAATTAGCAATAAGTTAGAGTCAGTGACATCATGTTTTCACTAAGTTTCATCAAAATATCCTATTACTTCCGCATTCTGAGAACATAACACGATTTTCTAAGTGCCTGCTATTTTATAACGTTTGCCAGCATGTGGAAAATGAATTTTGCTATTATTTACGACAGCAAACTTGCGTGCTCTTTATTTTGGAGGTAATTTCGTTTCGTGATGTTGCCATTTGAGTGATAGCTTATATTTATATCATAAGAAAGCTAAGGGGGAGATTGAATTTGCGTCTTTAGCTCAATATAACCTAAAATTGCTTTAAACTCTCTCTCTCTCTCTCTCTCTCTCTCTCTCTCTCTCTCTCTCTCTCTCTCTCTCTCTCTCTCTCACTCTCTCTCTCTCTCTCTCTCTCTCTCTCTCTCTCTCTCTCTTAATATTACCATTTTTTATTAAATCTATCAATTAATATAATCTATTTTTTTCACTGATTTTTTTCATTGACATTTTAAACTGATTGAAAATACAACTCAATGCAAAGTAAATGGAAAATACTGTATTTCATATTTAGCCAATCAAAATGCAGTGGAATATTAAACCAAACGGTTAAATTTAAAGAAACTTTTTCACTTTATCGGGGGTTATTCCCAAGACACTGTACTTTCAACACACCATTCAACAGTGCATCTTTGCACACCTAGCACGAGTCATGAGGCTTTTATGTGATTGACAATTCCCGCTTCGCTTCGCTGTTGATCAAGTTTGTGTAGATTAATGCGCTGTATTTTTTTCACAGTTTCTAAATATTTAATGGAACATTAATTACAAATGTATTAAAATGATTTGTTATTTGTAATAAATGCTTGACTGTCTGTGTGTTTGTCTGATGTTTTAGCCTATATTTCCCCATTTCAATGCCCTACTTTCTTAGTAGCGGAGAGATAGATTTCAAACAATATGTGACTTGGTTTGCTTACATTTACGACTCGAAGAGTGTAGATTGTATATCGGCCTAGCTCGTAAGGTAACAAACATAGCTGGAAAATGTAATAATTAAGCAGGAGAATACATAGTTAACATGATGTAATAACTATGTTATTCAAAAACAATGGTTAAATCTCTCTCTCTCTCTCTCTCTCTCCTCTCTCTCTCTCTCTTCTCTCTCTCTCTCTCTCTCTCTCTCTCTCTCTCTCTCTCTCTCTCTCTCTCTCTCTCTCTCTCTCTATATATATATATCTATATATATATACATATATATGCTAAATGCTATTGTTTGGGTGATCACCCTCTTTATTTTTTATGCTAAGATATTTGGATAAAACGTTCCTCTTGGCATTTAACATCCTTTGTCCTTCTAATGAGACAGCAAAAACGAGTTACCGTGTCACAGTATGCGTCTGCACGTTTAAGAACCCTCACTGCTCAATGGCCCCTATTCTTCAATGGGACGTTAAACAGCAATACAACAACAACAAGAAGGAAGAACAAGAAGAAGAAGAAGAACAACAAGCATTTAACATTCATTCTATGACCAGTAAATATGAAAATAGTTTATTTCGATGAAAATATCATACACTAGATTTACGTCTTCATTTGAAAGTATCTAATGGACTGAAAATCATCAGAGGCCTGTTGGTATGCTAGAACATTGTATCTAATACAAACACACGATGGCAAATACGACATATGAACTTGAGTAATGGCCAACATGGATTCTGGAAAACTCGAAAATTGGATCAGGTGTCATTGAAAGACGTATAACATCACGTGAATGAGAGACCCGGCTTTCATTTCTGGTTAATTCCAGTCCTCGGCCTGTGTCTCTGATTCTAAATTGTATTTGAAATTCACAGGTACAAGACCAGAATGATATATTGTTTATCAGGCGGACAAACATCTTGTCTTTATTCAACCAAATAGGTATACCGATACTTCTGAAGCTAATTGCATTTAAGTGAGATTACAGAGTAAATATGATGACCAAAATTATAAACCAAAATGTGCGAATACACAACAAAATACATGTATTAAAAACTTAATCGTCACACATCTATATTCCACAAATGGATAGAGTTATGCTATCCATGTTCCCAACACAAAAGTGTATTTATATCTTTACATAAAAGAAAGTTACTTGAATATAAAAAAATATAAAAAAACATTGATTGTATGAAATCCTTAATTATATAATAAACAATGCACATATAAAATAGAAAAGAAACAGAAAAGAAGGAAAGTGGGAAATTGTTGAATGACATATGTCTCTTTCAGAGAACATTTCCGTTTGGAGTGTTAAATTTCCTTATACGTGCATGTATTCTGTATTTTTGCAAAATTATATAAACGAGGATTTGTTATAATATGTTATTTATGAATCATTAACTACCAACACAAATTAGGTACCTATCCGAAAGATTTAACATGAAATGACAAAAATAAATGATCATTACAAAACTCAAGTTACATAAAATCACCAACAAAATTATCTTTCCCACTGGTATACCCGGTAACAACACAGAGAATATACAGAATAGACTACGATTGGATCAGGGACAAAACAGCAAATAGATAAGATCAACTTAAGATATACATATGGGACAATCGATGGAATGATTTAGAATGATTTGTACAGAATGGGTCACTGCCGGTGTAACGTGAAACATTGACCCATCGTAGAAATACTACTCGAACCCGTAGTCAATATTTACGATAAAGTTCTCAAACGGGTACCCTTAGAAAAATGACCCGCTTCAACATGTTTTTGTTTTTCGTGCCGTGAAAAATGACACCGTAGAAAGGTTTAACTGAAAAACGAATATCATGCGTATGGTACTACCAATCTATCTAATTAAAAACCGATCTCAAACTGCTCCCGTTTTCTGATGTGTCACGTAGAGGATCTAACGCAATCCGCTATAGGGTCACGTGCGGATGACCTCGTAGGTGTGTCATTTTCGACCAATGAAAAAGCGACTTACTTAGTCTTGTAAGAGATCAAAATGGCAAATAACATTATAAACAACACTGAACACACAAAATACGGTAGTACAGAATTATAGTCATAACCCCGGATGGATTCGAATCACATACGATATTAATTCCGATGGATTTTTGCGGACTGACGGTTTTCTTTTTTCATAATATAAAACATCTTTTTGCCATCAATTTTTGTAAGTCGTATTTTTATTGGTCAAACATCACAACTACGAGAGGTCACCCGCAATTGTCACCATAGCGGATTGGAGGAATACCCGAAAATAAAAAATAAAAACATTCGTGGAAGAATACCCCGGACTCCCTAGAATTTAGCTTCTTTGTTCTATATAATGTACGTTTGCAAAATCAAACTCCTTTCGAGATGGATAATGTTCAAAGTAATATGGCATTATAATGGATAAACAGGCGTAGTCCTGTTTGGAAGCTGCAAAGACTTATTGCCCTTCCACATTAAAATTTTTTCTGAAATATGCCCGTTACCAGATACCCAAGCGAAATATTGCAACACAGTTAATCAAACAATGATATAGATGTGAAGCAAGTTATTTATTGTATAAGTTTCAAATTCAAATTAAGTTTGATTTTAATTTATTAGTCTCGGATCATTTGTAAAAGTTTTAGATTTGCCACAGTAAAAGGTAAAAAAGATTTAAGATTACAATAAATATCCAGGATACAAAAATTTATTATAGCCCCCCCCCATTAAAATAAAATATTTGTAAACAAAGATATATTTAGAAGTTGTAATAAATTATTTGGCTAGAGTCAATAGAGCAAATAAGTTAGATTTATGGTCGGATCAAAGATTATACCCAGTAAATAATTCAGAACAACTCTCGGTGTATAGATTGGACTTCTGTCGAACAAAGAATAATCAATCAAATGATCAGCTTAAATGTCGGTATACAAATTAGATTACTGTCGGACCAAGAACAATGAAATGATTAGATTAAATGTCGGTGACAATGAAATGGTTAAATGAAATGTCGGTGTACAGATTAAACTACTGTCGGATCAAGAACAATGAAATGATCATATGAAATGTCGGGGTACAAATAAAACTTCTGTCGGATAAAAAAAAACCAATCAAATGATTAGATGAAATGTCGGTGTACAGATTGGACTACTGTCGGATCAAGAACAATCCAGGAAACAATTCCGATCTGTCATTTGCGTACTGATATTTATCAAGGCATCATGACAATGACAGATGATACAGATTGCTCATAATAATTCTCCTTATAATATACGTTTTAACTTCATTACAACAGATATCCTAGCGGAAATATTGTTTCCAAGATTCCTGTAAAATGATTTATTTGGAAATCTTACAAATCAATATTACACTTTGTGTTCATAAATGACATAGTCCAATGTGTTGTTCTCTCCTTCATTATCAGCCAGTACCTGTCTATAAAATATGTGATTGTGGTGTGTTTGTATTGCAGCGACACAAGGAATCAGGTCAATGTCTCCTGTGTAAAGATTGATGCATCCAAAGTACCAGAAATAAATTAGATAAAAGGATGTATGTTATTTAGACGTTAGAATAGTATCATTTTTATTGTTATCTACATTAATGCTAAAATTTACCTCCGAGATTGCAAAAGTGTAGATAAACATTACCAAAAAGTACGTACTGTTTTCTGGCAGTGAACAATATCTTGCCATTAAAAGTTAGATTAAAATTAACGGAAATTTGGTCGCCAAAATTTTATGATTGTGACATGTAAAGGTTATCGGTTAGTTGTCTTGTTTTATCTATATCAAATCATTCTCCACAAGCGGACTGGTCTAAATTATTGAGTAATAAACGATGCCATTGTTTGCCAGGGTTAATGAAATATGTGCCGGTTAGGGATCGTTGGAATTCGAATTGCCTAGGTGGGGAGGTTTCTTTGCAGAAGGCTGATGTTTTCTTTCTCAGGTTGTCTCTTTCGTCGCCAATTGTAACATAAGATAATTATCTACTTTTGTACTATTACATACAACATTGGTAAATAAATATTATACACATAATACCAAAGTAAAAATAAAAACTATACACATAATACCTAAGTTATAGTCTTGAAAAAAGGGAGGGTTGTTCCAAACGATCATTTCTGTCTATAACATTTCGAGCTCGAATTTGAAATAGATATAAAGCTCCGAAACCGAAAAAGCCGAAAATAACCAAAATATATTTCCAAATCCGTCTAAGAGCAACAATGTCTGGCATATAACATGCTATATTAAATATTGAACTCGGCGTTCCGTGCTTGTTCTAATCTCGTTTGTTATGTAATTATTCCGTGTTTTTTTTAAATGTTGGTGACGTTATTACATAAAAACGTATTATTCCACATGTGACAGCGGCTAAATTGTATTGTCATCGTTAACTTCCATTAGTCTTAAATTAGTAAAATAAACCCGACACTTTTTGGCAGATATTTCCATTATGGCGTCACAACTAAATGGCCAGTCAAACATCGTGTGGTTACGGAGTCTCAATCGAAAGATGTCAAATAGTGCACAGGAGTCAAAGGTTTGCCGATAGGTCAATCGTTTGGCAGAAAATCATTTAACTAAATTCGGCAGAAGAATAGAACTCGTGTAACAGAATTCAATAATTTAAAACGTAAGTTTACGAGGATGACCCAGATATAACAAAATTACGAATCTCCGAAGTAACTCGAATCTTCTTTATAATCGAGTTACGTATGAATGGTCTCCCTTGTCGACACCGTACATATTGAAGAGTAGAACATGTATAATGTTATACTTGCTAGAGAATGGTTTATAAATCTTGAAGGTGTATTTTATTTCATAATCATATATTCAATACAAATATACTAGACATCTAATAACAATCTATTTTAAATCCTTGATCAATAAAGACAAAATCACAACATTATCCAGACAGGGGAATGAGCCGTTAACCCTTTATGTATTTGGAATCTAATGACAACTTGTTAAAACCTACGTGAATCTGTAACAATGGTACATGGAAATGTATTGTCTCAGAGTTATTATATCACAAACGACTCACAGATTGCTCTTTACATACAGATTAGGACAATGGTTGACATACTAATTGCGTTATTTGGTGGTCTTGTAGTAATACATGATTTCTTGATATATGCTGAAGAGAAAAAAAACATTTTATTGTTTTTTACGTCCAGCTAGAAATTCCCCACCAATTCAGATGAAGAGACCATCAGCATTAAATGAGTGAATGCTTATTTATGTGCAGTGACGGTTATAAATCTTACCTAAAAGACTGGTGGCATTAAGTTTTAATGTTACCAAATGAAAAGGTTTAATTCTACACGGGACATTCCACATGTAAATGCTCTAACCAACTGAACAACTGGAGGTGATTAGTAAGAATAAAGTTAAACGAGAATGTCTGGGATTCTGTAAGATGAGTATGTCTGGGATTCTGTAAGAGAGTATATCTAGGATTCTGTAAGATGGGTATGTCTGGGATTCTGTAAGATGAGTATGTCTGGGATTCTATAAGATGCGTATGTCTGGGATTCTGTAAGATGGGTATACCTGGGATTCTGTAAGATGAATATGTCTGGGATTCTATAAGATGCGTATGTCTGGGATTCTATAAGATGGGTATACCTGGGATTCTGTAAGATGAATATGTCTGGGATTCTGTAAGATGAGTATGTCTGGGATTCTGTAAGATGCGTATGTCTGGGATTCTGTAAGATAGGTATAACTGGGATTCTGTAAGATGAATATGTCTGGGATTCTGTAAGATGAGTATGTCTGGGATTCTGTAAGATGCGTATGTCTGGGATTCTGTAAGATAGGTATAACTGGGGTTCTGTAAGATGAGTATTTCTGGGATTCTGTAAGATGAGTATTTCTGGGATTCTATAAGATGAGTATTTCTGGGATTCTGTAAGATGAGTATTTCTGGGATTCTGTAAGATGAATATGTTGGGGATTTTGTAAGATGAGTATATTTCCTGCATTTATAGAGCTTGTTTCGGAATTCTGTAAGAATAACATGGGATTTTTAGACTAGCATGATTCGGGTTTTTAGACTAGCATGTTTCGGATTTTAAGACTAGTATGTTTCAGACTTTAACACTAATATCTTGGGGTTTTGTACGAAAATATATGTTTAGGGATTTTAAGACTAGTTTGTTTGGGATTTATAAGACTAGTATGTTCTGGAAATGATGACATTGAACGAGATTCTTGAGAAAACTAGGTTAAACTTAATACAACTGGTTTTTTCCTTTTTGGTTGGGGCACATATGCAATTCAAAGTAGCATTTGATGCACACAGGAAAAACATGGCTGTGTTTGGAAATTTAAGAAAGGAATCCTATTTCAAAGCGGCTTAGGATTCCTTTCTGACCGGTTAAAATCGACCTGTGGCCTCAGTCAAGTAAAAATTGAAATAAGAATAAACTTAGAATTAATTCTGGTCATAACCGGAAGAGGCAATTCTATAAATTCTGTTTCCACAAGTAAGTCGACATTTCAGTCGGTGAAACGCCGTAATTTGAAACAAAATTATTACAACAACCGTTAACTTTGCGAAATCTTGACTATGAACGTTATTTTCCTTATCCTTGTAACAAAAACTCTTGCATAGTTATCGAAGTTATATTATTGAGATAAAGGAAGGTATCATTTATTACAAATTACAAGTTGATACATTTTAAGCTTCAAAGTTAGATGCATGACTTGTGTGGTTTTAAGTTTCCGAAATCATGGTTAAAGTATGAAAACATCTATCAGACGGGCACGCAATATACTGGAAAGTCTTAAAATCAACAATTCTGATTGCCAAAATTTGGGCGTTTTATTGCCATTACAAAATGTAATATTTACATTTTAAATAGACGCAAGAAAAAGGTTACAGAAAAGATAATCAAACTAGGAACATTTTTAACAGACATACAAATTGCATAGAAAAGTAGGTCAATATGTCCAATATATATATATCCACCAGCTGTAGCATGCGTACCTATAGCTTTGTTTATTGCAATTTACTGTCAAAGCACAAAATATTCTGTATGTGTGGAAAAAATGAGGAGTATTTTAAAAGCGATAAAAATGTTTTTGGAATGTTGAGGAATAAACTATGTAAGGGCATAACGGCATTTTAAGTTAAGCATCTATACCACAGTTCTAGTATACTGTCATACTATAAATGTCAGGTATATAACAGAGTGGTGTTAACAATAGCAGAAAAACATAATCAAGTGTTTTATATTGATGTAGCTGACGGTATAGGTATTCTTTCTTGCGCTGTGGGTAGATTATAAACAACTAATTGTTTTAAATGTTCACTTGATTATACATTGGATGAGAGATGTAAAAATTGTTACCCTTTTCTTGAAAATAGGGGAAACATTAAAATCCCAAAAGAATAAATGCGTGTCGTTATTTAAAAAGCAGTTGTTGTTCAATGTCATACAAAGAATACTTTTATTTCGATGAAGATGTTTTTATGTTTCATGGAGCATGTGATTTTAAAACATGTGCTAAGGGCTATCTGTTTTGTTCAAAGTACAATGTGACAAGGGATATATTGTTTTAAAGCCTCACTTTAAGATATTGTGTATTTCCTATCAAATTCTGAGCTTAATCAGGATATATGGAATGTATTATTAAATATGTACGACAACAGTTTGGTGACAACTTGGTAAATGTATTTCATATACATTCACAACTTTTTTATAACTTTAAAATAAATCCCAAAATACCAAACAGTTTTAACGTGTATTTACAGCACTTTTAACAAAATGAAAATCAGTCCCTATTATCCGTTGATATATGTAAAAGAGACATTTAAACATTGTATCCCATAATATATATATATATATATATATATATATATATATATATATATATATATATATATATATATATATATATATATATATATATATACATATTTAATCCCACATTTTGTGTTTGACTGTTTTCATATTTTTAGAACTAATACTGATAGAAGAAGGGTTATTTGCCTTTTTCGGTCGTATTATTTACTTTGTTGCATTTGTCAATCTTTATATGATCTCTGGACTTGGCACCATAAAACTTAAAATTTACATAAAATGTTGGTCAAGTGAGGCAAATCCTGAAATTTTATTGGCTGAGCAGGCTAAGTTGAGATTATAGTCAGACTTGAGTAAATTTTCAGGTTTTATGGTGTCGCACCCTGATCCTTTGTGTTAATTATTCTTCACATATATTTTCTGTATGTACCAATGCCACTCAAAAGAGCCAATATGACGCACATTTTCTGTACGTACCAATGCCACTCCAAAAGAGCCAATATGACGCACATTTTCTGTACGTACCAATGCCACTCAAAAGAGCCAATATGACGGACATTTTCTGTACGTGCCAATGCCACTCCAAAAGAGCCAATATGACGCACATTTTCTGTACGTACCAATGCCACTCAAAAGAGCCAATATGACGGACATTTTCTGTACGTACCAATGCCACTCAAAAGAGCCAATATGACGGACATTTTCTGTACGTACCAATGCCACTCAAAAGAGCCAATATGACGGACATTTTCTGTACGTACCAATGCCACTCAAAAGAGCCAATATGACGCACATTTTCTGTACGTACCAATGCCACTCAAAAGAGCCAATAAGACGCACATTTTCTGTACGTACCAATGCCACTCAAAAGAGCCAATAAGACGCACATTTTGAACTCAATTATAAAAATATGAATATGCCGAGACTTTTTTATCATGTTATAAATCCAAATGATCGGATTTAGGAAAGAGTCTAATCAGGATGAATTTCTAAAAGCGTTTTTGTTTTCAGTAATCTCCTGTCCGCATATTTAACCCCATTTCCCTTATGTATATAAAAGGAATGAAAGGTGTACATTAATGTAGAGAGCATGGAAATGTAACTCACTAATATTTATTTCATATAGGGGAAAACATGACAATGCTTTTTAAGAAACATAATTATATTTAACACTCCCCGACGATTTAATTTCTAATGCCAGAAACTTCCCCCAAAATAAATACACTTGCTAGAGATTTCTGCATCTATATTTGTTTCATTACGACGACTTAGTTTGTCACTTCATCGCTCAAACTGTACAGTTATTTTCATCAAATACCACAAGAAAGGCACGCAAATATACTCGCTACAAATCCGAAGAATTCAAGTATGAAATGAAATATTCCCACAAACTAATTCCATACGTCTTAAGAATGTATTCCGACAAATTAAGAGGATTACGGTGCACCACAGAGGTAATCCGTCTCATACTAGATTCAAATGACAGAGGCTTGATGAACTTCACACAATCATTCTTGAATACAACGAAATTGAAGTTAAAATAAAAGTAGAATAGACATACATATACTCGAAAATATGAAAAGCAACATATTTTTGTGGAAAAAAAATCCGTTTACAATTTGCAATTTTTTCGAAACTTTTATTTTTTTTGTTCATATTATTAAGAAATGTTTTTACTTAAAAAACCATAAACGATATATTGTTTAAATACTATTATTTTGATGTATTTCGCTCTGCATTTAGGCCAGTCAGCCCCTATCAACGGTGCTAGGGATGATGCTATTCCTTATAATGTAAAGATCGACAAATGTATGCCATTGAATGAATGGCAATGACGAATCTGGATCATAAATATGTGAGCAAGATACTAAAATAAATATTACACAAGGCATACATTAGGGCGACAATATTGAAAAAAAGATTCCTCTGCATTTTCGTGTTCTTAAGCGAGGTAAAACCCCTGATAATAAATTAACAACATTTGTTGGATAATCATAAATTGCCCCAGAATCAATCTAGGTTGCCATTCCCTGACACCTGGTGTCATCCCTGGTCTTCCAATGTCCATGTATGTCTAATATTCAACATATTACGTATTGTGTATGTACGATTTGCTTATAATTAACTCATTGGAATCTATTCCTTTTGTATTTCAATCTATTCGAAAGAAGTTTGCATTGGATATGACAGATGCAAATATATATCAATTGATTAAGCTATAGTGTTAAAACACATTTGCTGAGATGCCAAATTCATCTTTATTTAATATAGGAATTGGAATAATACAAGAAATGACTGCGTTGATTGAGTGAAAACACATACACAATTCAATATGAAAAAAACTACATGTCAATACTACATGTAACTTTCGTTTTTTATACGGAAAATTACCCTGTATATCTCTTTGCGAGTTAATGAAATGGACTTTCGCTATATATGTATAATGTATATCTCGATCTGTAATGATTTCCCTATTTACTGTAGTTACATAATGTATTGTATCACACACACACACACACACACACACACACACACACACACACACACACACACACACACACACACACACACACACACACACACACATACACACACACGCGCACACAGAGGCACACCCAATATATATGTAAAACATTTTGACAAAAGTGGAGAAGATATTACAAAAGACGTCAGCGGAAAATATGGTGTAAATAACTCTAAATGGTTTAATATTCTGGAGGCGACACAGACGGTGTATTTACATCTAAAACTTATTAGATATACAACAAAGTTGCAATATACTCGTTCATAACTTCTTATTTTACCCCTGGGTTTTCCAGTGGTCCTTGATTGTCCAATATTAACCTTTATTGTCACCTGGACGTTCTACGATTACCACGGTTGTAAATTCTCTCTCTCTCTATCTCTCTCTCTCTCTCTCTCTCTCTCTCTCTCTCTCTCTCTCTCTCTCTCTCTCTCTCTCTCTCTCTCTCTCTCTATATATATATATATATCATACAAACTATAAACAACATACTTTTTTCAAATTGTGATAATATAATACTTTTATTCTTACTTAAATGGTAGCCTGCCGTCATGTGTATGCGAAGAAAATTTGACATTTATATTTGCAAAGCCGATTGGTTATCACTATAGTATTAACGGCTATCTAATTAAAACACATAGTTTTGTAATTGTTCCAGCTAGAGATCAGAAATTGATATATTGCGTCAACTTTGCTCTTATATTACGGACATCGCATATAACGATGTAACATTGACGATCAAATGACATTCGTAGTAAACAAGTTGACCCTACAAAATGATGATTTATCACACTTTTCCCTTGTCGTTCAGATAAAAATCATTTTGTTGTTGTAAATCAGGTTTCGATGTATCACTGTTAAAATACAAAACTGCGCATCAACGCACTGGTTGTAAATAAAGATTTAGATTGAGTATGACTCTCTGCTTTATATTAAGTCAAAAAATTGGTACTCTTTGTACACATAATAACTCTATTGCTGCTCTGATTCCTATTTAGAAAGGCGTCTCGATCGAGGCTTTTAAAGAAAATAATCATAGTAATTTCTTTTTACAGACCATACTTATTGCCAAAAAATCAGTATTTGTGACACCAAGTCAATAGGATATAAGGAAAATTGTACGATTATGGTTGGAAAACAACTCCATTACCCGCATCAAATCCGTGACATGATTGAAATTGACCTTTTACTATAGGATATTTCGTTTCATTAAATGAAAGTAAAATCAATAAGATGATTTTGCTATGAAATCCCAGATTTTCAAAAGCCATCGAACTATATCTCATAGAATATGGATACACAAACCGGTCAGATTGATATACAATTAGATTCTGGAATTCTCGTTTGCATTTTAAATGGCATGATGGGTAGTTATCATTCATTATGCTATCATCTTTAATTATTTTGACAACCATGCTGAAACCATATTGTTATAAATATGGAACAAGATGTGTTTGTTGGACAAAAATGCCCCCGGTCCCAACTGTATCACAATCCACACTTTAAATACTGCTCAAATGTGAAGTTTGAGCAGCCCTTAAATCAACTTACAGTCTAAGTTTGGTTACTGTATCACCATCCAAACTTGAAATATTGCACTTTATATGTAAGCGGGACGGAGTTACGAACAGACAGACAGACAGACAGACAAACAAACAGACACACAAACAGACAGACAGACTGACGGACGATCCAAACACTGGATGACTCCGGCGGACCTCTCAGGCTGGGGGCATAAAAATATTAATTTTGTGACAAGTTTAGAAATATGGTGACTCGGAGACAAATTTTGCTAGCTTTATCGTAACATTATTATATGCATATTTGCTATATCCGAATTTTTAGTACACGTATGTTGATCGCGGTCAGCAAGTGGTAATGGTTAACGTCAGGAGTACATGTACAACCGATGATTTAATGTATAGATAGTCACATTCGTGTCTATCGTAAAAAATGTATTAAAATTTACTGCTGGTGTTAATTTTCGCTATACTCAATAAGTTGATAAATCAGTGAATTTGAGAGAGAGAGAGAGAGAGAGAGAGAGAGAGAGAGAGAGAGAGAGAGAGAGAGAGAGAGAGAGAGAGAGAGAGAGAGAGAGAGAGAGAGAGAGAGAGAGAGAGAGAGAGAATTATTAATAAATCTATTTGCAAACATAATGTATTACGTATTGTCTTTCCAAGACTTGTGCTACATTGGATCCGCGAATAAGAAAACAGCTATTGTCAGGGGAGAGAAAAACGTAAATATAACAACCTGTGGAAATAAGCCCCGATACGGTATGCCTTACACGGCGTGTTATATGTCATAGAATAATACTATTTGCCTAACATATGATCTTCCATAAGAAGCCATATTGAATACAATCTTAACCATTTGGAATGTAACAAACCTTATACACAGGCTATCATATATCCATGTACTTTTTATATATCGGCATCATGATTTATATATCCGCTAAAATTGATATTCGCCGTGCCAGATGGTAAACTCCAACTGCTACCTTAAGTATTTATGAACGATTATTTTACTTGATTGCTTCAAAATTGATATTGAATAGCTAGCCAATAACTATATGAGTATTGCAATTACAACGAGCCAGGTCCACCAGTCATGTCATGACCTATTTAGATCTTGTGACGTCATGTTTTATTGATGGATCTATTATCCTTGTATATTTAAAACTATTACTAGCAGGTGAATTGTAAAAATATGTGGACCTTGATGAACTATTTTTAGAACAAACTATGTAATATCTCTGGTAGTCATTACTTTTCAGTCGACAGTTGGTAAATCAGAGAACCCATAACCTAAAACTACCGACTAAATCATTCATTGAACGAGTTTAAAAGATACAATCTGGTATGGACACGGATGTGATGTTGCATTTGCCACAAAATTCTATAGCTTGAAACATTTAACAATTGTAGTCTACATAAATCAGCTGTTTTCATTCCGTCATAACCAAATACCCATGATCCGATATATGAGGTCCATTTTTTTTAAATACAGAAAATGTTGTATATAAAGAAGCAGACAAATACATGATTACAATATGAATATTTCAGATTTATGTAAAATGATGCCAATACTGGTTTTAAAACAGCAATGTTCATGTTTAAGATGCCATATATCAAAGCGCCACCAGACTTTATGACAGGCGTGTAATACTTTGTGAATGACATGAGAGTAGGATATTGTCATACGGGATAGTTCTTGTGATGAAACCAATGTGGACGTACTGGATATAACCTCATGTATCTTAACTAGTGATGCACAATGGAATATGTGCTATTTTCCAGTTATTTGATACATTTGTTAAAACCACTCTGACTCTCGATCTGTCGTGACCTAGGGTCTATAATACCTGTTTATAACTGATTTAATTTACTGACTGATTATGTATGTATGTATGTATGTATGTATGTATGTATGTATGTATGTATGTATGTATGTATGTATGTATGTATGTATGTATGTATGTATGTATGTATGTATGTATGTATGTATGTATGTATGTATGTATGTATGTATGTATGTATGTATGTATGTATGTATGTATGTATGTATGTATGTATGTATGTATGTATGTATGTATGTATGTATGTATGTATGTATGTATGTATGTATGTATGTATGTATGTATGTATGTATGTATGTATGTATGTATGTATGTATGTATGTATGTATGTATGTATGTATGTATGTATGTATGTATGTATGTATGTATGTATGTATGTATGTATGTATGTATGTATGTATGTATGTATGTATGTATGTATGTATGTATGTATGTATGTATGTATGTATGTATGTATGTATGTATGTATGTATGTATGTATGTATGTATGTATGTATGTATGTATGTATGTATGTATGTATGTATGTATGTATGTATGTATGTATGTATGTATGTATGTATGTATGTATGTATGTATGTATGTATGTATGTATGTATGTATGTATGTATGTATGTATGTATGTATGTATGTATGTATGTATGTATGTATGTATGTATGTATGTATGTATGTATGTATGTATGTATGTATGTATGTATGTATGTATGTATGTATGTATGTATGTATGTATGTATGTATGTATGTATGTATGTATGTATGTATGTATGTATGTATGTATGTATGTATGTATGTATGTATGTATGTATGTATGTATGTATGTATGTATGTATGTATGTATGTATGTATATGTATGTATGTATGTATGTATGAATGTATGTATCGTGTATTACTAAACTATCACGATTCTGTCTCCATGCAATCGTTCGTCTATAGTGTTGTCTGGGGAAGTATGATATCCGGGTCAAGCAGTAAGGTACTGTACCTCACTCTATAACACTATAGAGAACGAGAACGATTCAATGAAGAAAGGTTCATATTGCAGCACGTGTCAAACTACTGGTTTAAACCTGAAAATACATAAAATCTTAATATTGCTAATAAGTTTGATATTGACTTTATTCTGGGTGTAAAGCAGAAATTCGCCGTGTGTATGTTTGTTGTAAAATGCCATGTAGCATCGACACGTAACTGTAATTTCAGTGTACAGTCCAACGGTTTCTCCTAAGTATAGTGCCCGTTGTCAGGTATAAGCAACCGTTGTCAAGATAAGATTGATTAGACAGCCTTTGACTTATCAAAATCCCAGAAGCAAATATGTGATGTACGAAGGAGTAGAACCACAGTCGCATAGACTTTTAACTGTAATTGCGGTCCTGTAACTTTGAGTAACGAAATGATACAGATTCACGGTTTGATTTGATTTAGATTTTTTGTTTTACGCCATACTCAACAATTTTTCAGTCATATGATGGCGTCCAGTTTTTAAAGGTGGAGGAGAAACCCCGGTTACCCGGGTAAAGACCACCGACCTTCCGCTAGAAAACTGGCAATCTTTCCCACTTAATTCGAAATTATCCTAGCGGGATTCGAACCAGAGGTGAGAGGCCGTGTGATTTAAAGCGCAATGCTCTAACCACTCGGCCACGGAGGCCCCCCAGATTCATGGAAATGACACCAAGAAACAATCAGTTACTATAACGACGTCTAGGTTTTTTGCGGAAATCTGTATCATTTTTCCACTCAAAGTCACAGGACCGCAATTACAGTTAAAGGGTCTATTATTTCTTCGATGTTTTGTCCATTTTGTAATATACAGCAAGTCATGTTAGAACATAGATTGTTTTAACTATTATTTTAGAATATGATTCTAATCGATAAACTAAAATGTTAATTTAAAATTTTCAACTGTCAGTCTAAAAACCAATTGTATAAAAATATCCAGAATTTTCTAGAATTCATATTATCGATACATACTTCTCTGCACTATGCACAAGAATGCCGCATGTGAAATTAAAACTGACTTTTTGCCATCACCGACAACTTTTTTTTCACTAAAAGTGGTACCCCCAAATCTAAATATTTAGTAATTGGTTATCACGAGACATGTAGTCCAACATCACTCTGATTCCACAAATAAACACATTACATTTGATATAAAAAGATGCTGGACTTATTATAGACAATATATTTGTTATATTTGGGGACAAGGTCTTTCAGAAAACTGTCGGCATTCCCATGGAAATCAATTGACCAACCTGTTACTTTATGCATATGGAGCATACTTGAGTTAAAAGCTTCTGAATTGAAAGAAGAAAAAGCCTAGTGGTGGCTTTTAATTTGACATTTAAGTATTCGGTGACGGAATTGTATTTTACTTATTCCATATGAATTTGGACTCATGGTCATCAGGAAATGCTTACTGCCCCCATGGCACCTGATCCCACCTCTTAAATTTCCAGAGGTCCGTGTTTGTCCAGTCTTCACCAGATTTGTATATTGTATCCTGGACATTCTGAAGATTAATACTTAACATTTGGTATCTTCTGTGATTTTTATATAAAGTATGAGAGAACCAGTCATGGACTTGTGTAGTTTTATGATACACAAAATATGCAGTGAACACTGTTTGTATCCTGATAGTTTACCATGATAATGTTTGCACAGCCCTAGTGAATATAAATATTTATACAACAGGTGAATATAAGTCACTGAAGATATCAGATGAAATGGATACCAAATATAATAATGATAGACTGATAAATAAATGAATACATTATAAGATGGAGAACATGTGAGAAACTTGCTTAATTAGAATGTTTATAATATAAAGTGATATAAGTTAATCAGATATGCGGTGAATTTCTGTAACATCGGGTCAAGTGATAAGAATCATACACTGTGTAATGGGAAACTGTATCTATGTATCAGTTGATAACTTAAAACGAAGATGATATCGTTTATAAATATTTTACAGTGGTTTGTTTTTTGCAAATTCCAAAGATCAGAGGAATGCACTTAAAATCCAGTTAATTTTCATCGCGATTACAATAATGTATTGCAGATGTGCGATGTACATGTGATCACATATACGTTTGCTTGTGAGCACGTGTCACGTATGTACAAATGAGTTATATGCGTGTATTTTGTCCATTTCTAGTTATTCTAAAAAGGAATTCGGATGAAAAACAACATCTTAATTATTAAGTATAGGCTACCATGACAAACTAAATATATAAAAATGCATACTTTTTGTTCATATGTTTATATCACGCAGTCCTTATCCAAACGATAAACTGTTGCATCGTCTGCTGTTGTATCAGTAGCA
This sequence comes from Atrina japonica, assembly GCA_030159075.1. NCBI lineage: Eukaryota > Metazoa > Mollusca > Bivalvia > Pterioida > Pinnidae > Atrina > Atrina japonica. The sequence goes on along the minus strand of BROG01001045.1, from coordinate 65,180 downwards.
AATGTAGATACGGAGTACAAGGTAAGTTAAAAGCAAATGTATGTATTCCTTCAGTTTTACATAGTATTAAATGTCAAGATGGAAATAACTCTTTGAGTCGTATAAGAAGTAATCTTTGAAGTGTTATACAATAAATTATTTTTTTGCTTTTTGTTTTGCGATACAGTTACTCCGTAGAATTGTGTTTCATTCATATTATTTTCTTGCATAGAAATCGACCCACGTGCCTTTTGAACATAATACAGGACAATCTTAAAGCAACAATTTACCCAATACAAGAAATCTATGCATAAAAAACAGGTTGTAATAGAAATGTACAGTATCAAATCTAAAAATGAGACTTGACATCAAATACAATCTCAGAACTGTGTTCTGTGTTTAATAATAATAATAATAATAATAATAATAATAATAATAATCAGATGATGATAATGATGATGATGATGATGATGATGATGAGAAGGAGAGATATGGAAGAGAAAAGTCAAATTTATTTCCGACCAGCATGCATTGTAAGCCTCAACGATAACAATCCTGATATTGACAGCGTTAAATGACTGAGACTGTTTAGTTTACGTAGTTATTTTTCAAGTATCTATTTCACCAGAATTCAATAATACGGTGTATCGCCCAAATTCATGCCTAGTCCGATAAAGTAACTGACAATGACCAACATTGGAAGAAAGTGTCGTTTTATTACTCTCTGCGACCAAAATAGCACTCTTCATAGACAAATGAAATTATTATCCTATTTCTGGATTATGATTGCTTTTATTGTAATGGTATAACATGCGCATACATAAACTGAACTTTGTAATTCCACAGACGTAAGGGGACGATACATTCTTATATAAGACAGTTATTGTTTGTAGTCTACTTATCATATGAAATCATGATTTCAACTTCAACTTATTTGAAATGTGATATTGGAAATGGACATGAAAACAATATATATATATATATATATATATATATATATATATATATATATATATATATATATATATATATATATATATATATATATATATATATATATATATATATATATTAGAGTGTTTGACTCATTAATGTTTTACATCCTACCAGTAACCTTTAACTTTCAAAAAATATCTGGAAATGGAGGTCAGGACAAAATATATATTGATTGCCCGACATGCAATTTGTTTTATATATAAATGTATATATATATTTAATATAAAACAAATTGAGTGTTGGGCAATCAATAGATATGTACACAAATATCTCAAGAACTTTTGTAGTTTTATAAGATGAAAAAAGGAAGTGTTGTGTGGATACAAATGTAAGAGAGTATTGTCAATAATCCTAGCTCCCAATTAGAGTCCCGATATAGCGCTATTTGCAATAGTTAATTCCGTTTTATATGGTCTTTAGGATGGGAACAGTTAAAGTTTTATCAATATAAATGTCAAATGCATTCCTTGTAGTATAGGATTTGTCATCAGTACAAAACACTCTATACTTAAACGTATATATAAGCCATCTGTTCATAGCTTGCAATAGATAGTCCATATGTATTCGTTATCAGACATAGCATTTTCATTGTGACGTAGAAATTATAAGCAGATTCTGTGCTACAATCTATCTTAGCATTTGTATTAATTTTTCAAAATTCCTCTTTCCTCTGACAGTGAAATTAACCATCCACCAGATACTTAGAATTTTTATCACGTTATTACAATGAGTAATTATTGCTGTTCTAATCAAAATAGACAAAACCTAGGGACGTGCTCTTATTGCTGTGTGCACTACCTGTCCAAGTTGAAATAAAATGCTTGTGAAAGGGAAATAAATGGCAACGGTGGCTATAAACTATCTCAGTATTGACACCATTTTGAAATTGAATCCAATCACGTCATTGACGTATGACTCAGTTTAAAACATTGCGCATAAATTGACGTGCTAATGAAGGTTTTCATGTTATAACAAGTTAGTAATGTCTATTTGACTTAATGGATACATTTGACACAAAATACTTCCAATCACAAAAGTGTTTTGATGCATTTTAAACTGATTTGCTCTCTCTATATATTTTATATTCGAGTTTTACAGATGATGTTTTACTGCCAGAAACTATATCGTTGAGCGTATATTATCACCCAAAAATTTAGTCAAAAAATAGGTGTAAAAAGTTAACCTTAAATGTTATGGCAATAATATAGCACTTATTAAAATAACGACGTAAATTTACTTACCTAAAATTGCTACATGGATGAATGACCCAATTTCCTACTCTCTTGTGTCGCATCTTCTCTTTTTGCAAAGAATTTTTATTTCCAAATAATTTCATTGCTAACTTATTATCAGATGGTTGAAAAAATGAAATAATTTGTTCCTTTAAAAAGCTTGTAGGGCTTGTCTTTTGATCTGTTGAGGCCGTGTCACCACAGGGAGGGAGCAGGTCCTCTTTTGGGGTCCCATAAAGTGAAGCTTCGTCACCAACAAATTGCACATGGTTGATATCATTTTTGTATTTCACATCGGGACTAAGGTAATCGTTGTAGATCGAATCATCATCAGACTCAATAGTAATTGTTATAGAAGGATTAGTTGGTCTGTTATTGCATTTTGGTAAACACGGCATGGTTATTTCTGTTTTGTTTTGATTTATCCCTAAGTTCATCCGCTTTAGTTTTAAACTTGGTACACGCCGGGATGG
>BROG01001045.1:50000-60000 GCA_030159075.1 Atrina japonica | reverse complement strand
TCTGTTATAATTAATTAATTGTTAAAGTCACCAAAATCATATTATATATTATATCACATTGAATACTATTTCCTGCAATTTTGATACAAGACAAAGGAAAATATTTTGCGATTGTTTGAAGAATCAAATGATATCATTACAAGGAACTAAGCAGTTTAATAAACAGTTTCCATTAAACATAATGTTTTACAGTACAGATGATGTGTTGGATAATGTTAATAAAGTCCTACAGTTTTACTGTACAGATGATGTGTTGGATATTGTTAATAAAGTCCTACAGTTTTACTGTACAGATGATGTGTTGGATATTGTTAATAAAGTCCTACAGTTTTACTGTACAGATGATGTGTTGGATATTGTTAATAAAGTCCTACAGTTTTACTGTACAGATGATGTGTTGGATATTGTTAATAAAGTCCTACAGTTTTACTGTACAGATGATGTGTTGGATATTGTTAATAAAGTCTTAACTGGTTAATTCTTGACACAAAATATCATAATTCTTGTAGTTTTGTAGTACAAGTTGTCTCCCTTGAACCTATTCAACTATTAACACACACACACACACACACACACACACACATACATACACACAGATATGTATGAGGAAGAAGTGCTCTCAATATAAGTGTATGATTGTAAATGTGTACGTGTTGATCGATGTTATACAACTATATTGTGTGAAATAATAATGACTTTATATAACTATATTTTTAAAAGCATTTGTCATTACGAATAATACTGCAAAACAGCGCACTAAAAAATCGTGTGTAATCAAATCAGCGGGAGTTTAGACAAAACTACAATAGAAATATGATAAGTAAATATTTTATTTTCAGAAACACGGTATCAAAATTTATGAACGCCCGTAGTTATCTATTACAACATGTCTAGTCACTTGGTAACACGATACACATCTACCTGTAGTGACTGTTTGAAACACATAATTTGTGTTAGAAAAATAGTCTTGGTGATCACATGACAACAATACAAGAACATACAGGTCTAACCAAAGTAAACTGGCACAAGTTGAATCACATAACGAGTGTAAATAAAATCATAACAAGGGGGACAATCTACTTGTCTGCACAGAAGTATTACAGATTCAGTAATGCATGGTCTCCGTGCAAGGCAATTTGTTTTACCAGTGCAACATATTTTTTGAAAGTAGTCCGTATTGTTTTACTCAAATTTCACAAATTTTCGGCCACTTAAATTAATTAAAATTAGTGGCCGAAAATTTGTGAAATTTGAAAGATTTTCTGGTTTTTTTTCACACTGATACTTCCCTTTGGAGGAAATAAAATTTTATTCGTATTGTTTTAGTTGTTAACTGAACTCGGATGTGCCACATTACCTTGGTATACATATACACTTGAATGATAAAAATGATAAAAATATTTTCAAGGTGCATATTTACACTTGTTTCAGTTTATAGCATGAACATCAAATACACTTAGATAGATATTTAAACTTCACAGCTTTACAACTGCATTAATAATTGGATATTATTTAATTGGTTTAACACTTCCATGACCTTTAGAACTAACATAAAGCCAATCAATGACATCATGATTGCATTGACTGACGCAACAATAGCTGAACCAACATAGGCTCAAAAACACACTTAACATCATAACCATAAACCATAGTTAGAGTGTTGAAAAGGGACAAAAACATATGCTATAATGTGAAAATGGTTCATTTTTTCCTCGTTAAAAAGGGGAATAATGAATCGACGTTCCTTTTATTTCTTAACAGTAAAACAGCGGTTATTTTCAAAACAAATAGTATTAAGTTGTCGATAATTTGATACATGACTTGGATCCATAGGATTGGTAATTGTATTTATTTTACTATAATCTTTGGCTTTGTATATTACGGCGTCTAAAGAATTTGGTTTTCAATGGAAAATCGATTTTAATGAGATGGCATAAAACATCATGTTATTCCTGTACTCCAAAATCAATTTTCACCTTGTTCAAAACATAGAAGTAAGCTATGTTCTCACATCTAAGTGTTTAGCTTCACACATAAGTTGTGAGTTTAAGGTCGGCAAACAGCAGCTTTTTATTGTAATCTTAGTGTTATTGGCATTGATCATACAGTTGCCGGTGTTTATGACTCATTTCAGATTTTTACCAAATGTGTCAATTCATTTTCTGTTATTTTATTTTCAACTGAATAGTTTCAACCTCTTAATTATTACCCTTGGACCTTAATTATAATCTCCAGTTTCTATTTGTGTGGAATTATTTTATGCCCCAGAGATCGAACATTTTTTTACCCTTTGGTTTGTAGGTTAAACAAGGTTTTGATCTACGACAATAACTTGAGTTTATTTCCTCAAGTTGTATCAAAAAATGATATGACGCTGTGAATAAATAAACGATATGTGAAGTTTGTTTATAACTTGTATATTGTAATATCCTCCGGTAAAAGGTTGCTTCTTGGATCCTTAGTATGGGAACTGGTCCCACCTCAGAATCTTCTAGATGTTTGTCCAGTGCTCACTAGATTTGATTATTGTTTCTCATGCCATGTATCTGTGTTTTTTTTACTAGACGTCAGAAATCCGGTTTCATTGTAGAAGATTTCGAATGTATTCGCCAAATTCAAATGTCTTATATTGTATTTATTTCTAAATAAAATACAAAATACTACAAAAATTCGTGTGGGGATAGATTACCAAACAAGACGTCGAAATATAAACCATCACAAAGTCTATCGAGTCAACGCCAATACTCTGATGTTTTGCACGTATTTATAAGTAATATAAAGTGCATAAAAATACGATAAATTGTATATGATAGCAAACATCATCGAAGAACAACTGCTTAATGGTACCAGGTGTGCAGGAGAAGACAGCGTCCCTTGTTCGAATTCTACACTCGTTATTTCATGTTTCATGGAAACTCTCTAGTTTGGTGCTAAGGTCAAGCTCGGTGAAAGTGTATCAGACAAGGTACACAATATTTTAAAGTTTATTAAAACAAACTAAAACTCAGCAGGTGGTGGGTGAAAGGGATGTATACACAATATACAAGATAATATATTGGAAAAAAAAACGTTTTCAAGTAATGTTTCCGCTGACAACAAGCTCATATCCACTTTAAGATTCCTGAACAACCAGCTCATATTGCTCTAAGATACCTGAACTGAACAACAACCAGCAGCTCATTTTGCTTTAAGATTCCCAAACTGAACATCAAATTATTCTATTCGTAAAAAAGAAAAATGGAGAAAAGCGAAATGAATTTCTATCTTCGAGAACTAATTTGGATACATTCTATGGTTATATCAATTGTTGCTGCTTGATACTGCCTCCGCAAACTTTCAGCAATTTAAATGTAGAATTTTGACACAAAACATAAACTACATTAGATATCTATTTGTTCTGTTTTACCTTTCTGATATGAATTAACACAGCTGCGCCGAATACATCATGTATATCTACAGGTGATTTTCTTGTCTTTTGATTTTTAAATATCGCAGAGATTTTGTTACAAACCTCATTAAAATTGATGATACTTGCGATTACTGATGCATCATTATTTCAATAGAAGCTACATGCACTTGATGGTTACCGATATTATCACGAAGCCGATAAACTCTGAAAACATGTGAACATCAGAGCTTAAAACGATTTCTGTAAATGACGGCGAGAGTTCATTTACTGAGGAAGGCATATTAACTACAATATGTGACAGAATGTGAAGACAACAGTATGTATCTGATAGATATGTATGCTACCTAGTAAGGAGACGGATTGTCGATCGATGGATAAGAAAGATTTATTTCTTCCAAGATGATTGATTGATCAGTCATTCAACAAAGGTCGATATGTTGTTGAAATGTGTATGTAGAGTGGCAAGAAGTAACCTTAATAGAACCGAAAGATTCAAGTATTATAGTGAACTCTACAGAGACAGTATCCTTAGTCAAAGATCAGTTGGTAAATACCAATCTTCGTTCTGTGAAAAAAAAACCCAGAAGCAGTATCAGGGCTGCTGAAGTGTCATCGAAATACTCAATCTGAACGGTTTAATTTATATATATTTTAAGATTAATGCGTAAATAAAAATGTATACTTTACACACACACACACACACACACACACACACACACACATATATATATATATATATATATATATATATATATATATATATATATATATATATATATATATATATATATATATATATATATATTTATATATATATTAAACAAGAATATATAGTAAAAATGAATAATGATGGAAATCTTTGCTTATCTGTACAACTGAGAAACATACGAGTTATGCCCAAGAATTAATGTGTTATACTCAGGATATGTTCAGTCCTATTTGTCATGAATGTGACTAAAAAATTATATAAAATGAAAAAAACATAAGCTTTCTTGTAAGTTACAAACAACTGTAAATCTAACATCATGAAATATCGTTCATCTTTAGCATTTACTTACTTTTGAGGATTTATAAACCACATAATAGCAATGTCACACCTACAATCAATCTCTGGTGTCAGGTAAATCTATGTACAATGTATACCCAAATAAGGGCTATTAAAATACATATATACATCGTTCAAGCATTGTATATTAAAAAGTGCAATAATACAATGGTATATATCCTTTGCATGGCATGATTCATTAGTTGATTAAGTATTCGTGTGAATGACAATTTCCTTTAAACTGTCGGTTTTTCGTTGACCAACCGATGATGTGAACTCCGTTTGGATGGGACCTATTTGTCTTTAAAATGGTCAGGAGTACCTGCGTCTAAATGAGGTAAATAGTGTAATTCATTATCCTTATTCTAGCCATGGATTCAAATTAAACCCAACAGTTACAAACGTTTATTGCGAAATGTTGAATGCAACCCCAGTCACAATGTCTGGGAACTGAAATTGCGTGTATTAATCATTTGCATAGATTTGGTATTGTTTAGTAGCTTTAGTTGTTAGTCCTTGACATATGCTGTATATTGTATGTTGATAAACAATTGTCATTTATTACGATATGATGACCACTCCTAGAAACTCACTGACCGACAGTTCACTTCAATCACAATCTACTATCTTTCACTGACAATAGCCTATTGTGTCCTCATAAAACATCTTGGCTGAATATTGATCAACGATGCAACAGGAAAATATCGTATGCCAATTTTAACGTTTTGTTCTCGTTATAACAACATGAGCTGTATACTACGTCAGTTTTAACGTTTCTTTTCGGTATAACAACACGAAATTTGAAATTTGTATGTTGTGATTTACTTGTCAATATAACAGCACAAAATCCAAGTCAGTTATAACCTTTTCTTTTCGTTATAAGTAAACGAGTTGTACACTACGTCAGATATCACGTTGTTTTCGTTATAAGAACACGAGTTGTACACTCCGTAGAACATGAACTGTACACTGCGCCAGTTATAACGTTTTGTTTTGTTATAAGAAGACGAGCTGTATCATGTACGATATTTGATAAAGCACTTGGTAGCTAGACGTTTTATGTCATGTACAACACTGGATAAAACACTTGGTAGCTAGACATTTTATGTTATGTACGACACTGGATAAAACACTTGGTAGCTAGACATTTTATGTCATGTACGACACTGGATAAAACACTTGGTAGCTAGACATATTATGTCATGTACGATATTTGATAAAGCACTTGGTAGCTAGACATTTTATGTCATGTACGATATTTGATAAAGCACTTGGTAGCTAGACATAGAATAGGGAGAGGGCTTTATGTAATGTTGGTATAACTTTTGCCCAATCCCATTTCATGATATATTGAAATAAAATATGTTTAAACTAAACTATATATCTTTCTATCTATCTATCTATCTATTTATCTATCTATCTATCTATCTATCTATCTATCTATCTATCTATCTATCTATCTATCTATCTATCTATCTATCTATCGTTCATATGAACTGTAAAGCCGTAAGAACGATAAACACTAATTACCTCAGTAAGGTTCTAAACTCTTTTAAGGTCTGAAGAATTTTGTCTCAAATGTATAGAAAGTGTACTTCAGTATTTTGTTTCAAAGATATATAAAGTGTACTTCAGTATTTTACTTTAAATATATAGAAAGTGCATTTTAGTATTTTGTCTCGAACTTGTAGAAAGTGCACTTTAGAATTTTGTCTTAGATGCACAGAAATGTATTTTAGTAGTTTTTCTCAAATGTATAGAAATCTTACTTCAGTATTTTGACTCCATAGTATAGTAAGCTTAAACATAGAAACCAAAGTTTTATAAAATTACTTACAATTTTTTTCATGGTTCAATTGCAGTATTCTTATAATCTTCAAACCTGATTAAAAATCCGACAACTGACATGTTTTTATTTGAACACATCTATTATGTTTTATATACCAATGTCGTAACAGACATATCATGATGTTGAAACAATATATGTAACTACAAAACTACTTAGTTCTATACTTAATATCAACATTAACACGACTACTTATTCTGTGTTGTCTCTTATCGATTTCCGCAATATGTTATACATATTGCAAAATATATTACAAGTACCAACTTAAGCTCAAGGTGGTTCCTCCAAAGACATCAACAGATGCGGTGTGTTGAAAAAAAAACGCATATCTGCAGCAGATGTGATATAAAACAAGAATGCATGTGATCTGAAGTATGTTTGACACGTTAAATAGTTCCTCTGCTGGCACACAAAAGTTGGCTATAAAACTATTAGAACACACTCTAGAGATAATCTTCTTCACAAAGCAGCAACTGGCACACAAAAGGTGGCTCTAAAACTATTAGAACACACTCTAGAGATAATCTTCTTCACAAAGCAGCAACTGGCACACAAAAGGTGGCTCTAAAACTATTAGAACACACTCTAGAGATAATCTTCTTCACAAAGCAGCAACTGGCGCACAAAAGGTGGCTCTAAAACTATTAGAACACACTCTAGAGATAATCTTCTTCACAAAGCAGCAACTGGCACACAAAAGGTGGCTCTAAAACTATTAGAACACACTCTAGAGATAATCTTCTTCACAAAGCAGCAACTGGCACACAAAAGGTGGCTCTAAAACTATTAGAACACACTCTAGAGATAATCATCTTCACAAAGCAGCAACTGGCACACAAAAGGTGGCTCTAAAACTATTAGAACACACTCTAGAGATAATCATCTTCACATAGCAGCAATGTCAGCAATGATGGAATATTTTGAAATGAATTGCATGCCTTTCATAGCGTAACTGCATTTAATCTTAGCATGGTCATTATAAACATTAACGCCCTTTAAATTCTTTAAGGAACTCTACTCCTCTTACAACATTGCGCGCGCACACGGACTCAGGAACGAGTAATAGATGGACGACATGGCACAACTTTACCGCCACTATCACCCCAATAAAACTACATTCAATGTATAGTCTTACATTTTCAATTTCAGACAATGATCTTTTCAATTTCTAATTATAAATACTACATGCGAAGACGTGGGATGAATTTGACCTTTGTGAATACTACAACTAAAGCGCGTATAATTGTAATAAAACCTGCTAATGATATTAAACTTATCTTGAAAACAAAGTGCAGGTCATTTGATCAATTCACCAGTTGTAGCTCCAGGACCGGGTTAATAATAATTTCAGTGACTTCTCATCAAGACAATGTTCTTTTGATACCCACAGAGGTACTGCACGCAATGTATCATTCGGTTTTGCTTTGCATTTTCAATCGAAATTACCAGTATACAATTATCAAAACATGTGACCTGGTAAGTGTATTCAAATATTCTACAATCATATTCATCATGTAGTCGTGTGAATGTTTGAGACAGAGACAGAAAAAGATAGAGAGAAAAAGAGCGAGAGAAAGAGATAAAGATGAAGAGCGAAAGAAAGAGAAAAAAAGAGCGAGAGGGAGAGAGTGAAAGGAATGGAATGAGAGATAAAGAGCAAGAGAACGAAAGATAAAAAGAGAAATAGAGAGAAATATAGCACGAGAGAGAGAGAGAGAGAGAGAGAGAGAGAGAGAGAGAGAGAGAGAGAGAGAGAGAGAGAGAGAGAGAGAGAGAGAGAGAGAGAGAGAGAGAGAGAGAGAGAGAGAGAGAGAGAGAGAGAGAGAGAGAGTTTGGTATGACATTGAGCAATTGATCAATTATTTGACAATTCATTCGTTATTGATAAGCGAATGAGAAATATCTTTAGCTTTGCTTGATTAAAGCACTTGGCGGTTTCTGTAATTTTTCTTACTTGTCGTGTTTGGTATATATCAAATCAATTGTAATAATACTCTCTTAATGTATCTTATCTTTTCTATCAAAAGCCAAGAATCTCCAGTGTTGATAAATCAATGAGACAATTGTCAAATAAACAAGGAGATAATACCGCGATATGATCAATAAAACTTCAATTTTTTTTGCCATTTTGCGAATTGCGCACGACAAAATATTTTACTGACTAAGTAGCTTCAGGTATGACGTACTTATTTCCATATAAAATGAAAGAAAATTGAAGAAAAAGGAAGAAGGCCCGGGTGATTATTGGTTGGGTCAAGGACTCCATCATATGTTTAACCATGGCAATCATAGTTTCTTATGTATTGATTAAGTAGACAGACTAAGAGCTCTAGCCGATTTATTGCAATTATACGTGCATGGTATGTTGATACCACATCGCTACACAACAACAAAATAGTATGACAGCTAACTATTGGCTATAACTTTGATCCTCCATTTATATCAATTATCTTTTCATTATTTTTTTATAAAAGAAATGAAAAATGGAGGACGAAACAGATAACATGCTAAGAAAGGAAGAGGTAGGGATTTTACAGATTGAAACGTGTCCTCATATGAAATCAATACATTAATCAAACATTTTTGAAAGGGAAATGCCGATTGTGCCGAAAATATATTCCATGAGGTAATTGGTGTTTGGTTTCTTTGTGGAGTTGTTTGAGGACACATAGTGTATATGATTGTTTAGCAGGTGACCCCTATACATCACATGATCTCACTTCAATGTTTATTTTATATTTACACACATCTATGTGGTTGTACTACTTATATATCAATTAAAGACTGTTTAAAGTGTAAGACTGTATAACGTGCATAAAGTTTTAGAGCTAAGAGTAGCTCTGTATCATTTGAATGTTCCAATTTTCTGTGAAAGGAAGTTATCTTGAAATTCCTACATTATACACGTATTACAATATTTTCGTTTTGCTATTTTCAATATCGAAATGAAAAGGAAAATGTCAAATACATTCTCACGTTCTGTTTGAAGATAGTTTAAACAGTTTTATTGACAGAGGAGAGAACCTGGTCACAATGTACCCAGCAAAACCATCAGCTTTCCTCAATTAAACTTGCAAACTTTCTCACACAATTAGGATGGATTTCAGTGATATTCCAACCTACAATTACTGAAATTGTGGTTTAAATCGCCAAAATATATACACGTTCCACTGCGCACACCAAGTAAAACGATAAAATAGACATTAGACAGTAAGAAAAAAACGTATATTGAAAATAGGATTCCGACGCATGCATATATGCTTAAATGTGTCAAAATGCCGATACATAACAACGTTTCACTATAGAAATATATAACTATTTGTTAATCAATATTTCCAGCTGAAAATAGATTGCTGGGAAACACGATGATATATGTTTTATGTAGAAAACTTTGACCAGCTCCTAATTCTGAATGAATAGCAAGTCATAACATCCCTTTGATTAATCACGAAATCTCTAACGATAATTTCAGGAAACAATACCAAGTTTTAGCAAGATAGTATTATGTATTAAAGTTGATGTAACTGTTGTCAATACTAAGAATTGATAACAATGATTTCATGCTTCAGTAATGGAACCGAATATATGTTATCAATGTCAGACCAAACTCTCTCTCTCTCTCTCTCTCTCTCTCTCTCTCTCTCTCTCTCTCTCTCTCTCTCTCTCTCTCTCTCTCTCTCTCTCTCTCTCTCTCTCTCTC